>MU392214.1:0-266215 GCA_022578495.1 Nemania sp. NC0429
CTAATAATTATATATATTATAATTTAATACTATAGTTAAAGCTAAAAATATTTATTAATATTTATAATTATTAGTTTTTTATAATTAATATATTGTTTAAATATAAATAGCAGGCCTTTATAATAAAAATAAAAATATTTAAAGCTATATATAAATATTAATAAAAAAATAGTTTAAAGCTATAAATAAATACCGATTTTGTTTAATAAACCGGAAATTTATTTAGCTGTAATTAATACTTAGTTAAAATTTTAAACTATTTTTTTATTAATATTTATATATAGCGTTAATTATTTTTATTTTTATTATAAAAGCTTATTATTTTTGCTTAAGTAATAAATTAATTATAAAAAATTAATAATTATAAATATTATAGTTTAATATTATAATTAAAGCTATTTTATTAAAAACTTATTCGGCACCAGTATATAAATAATGAAATAACGAGGCTATTTAATAATTATAAAAACGTTATCTGATTAGTTAATCTTGCTTAGCTAATGGTATTATTAGCTGTATGCACTATGTATAAAGCCCCGCTATTCCGCTTTTTATGTACTGGTGCCGAATAGGTTTTTAATGAGATAAAATAAAAAGCAGTTTCTTTAAAAATAAAAGATTTTATTAAGCGGTATAAGCTTGCGCTAGTTATTTTAAGCTTAGCTTATTAACATTAAAAGCACTTTTTTAACGCTCGTTATAAAATAAAAAATAATTATTTTAAAAATAAAAAAAAAAGCTTTTTTTATTATATAATATGCTAATAATAATTTTAAAAAAAAAGTTTATATAAATTTTATTAAACTTAGCATATAAGCTATTATATTTTAATTATTAATTATATTATTTAAAAATTAAAAAATATTTTAGCTATAGTTAATAACTTAATTTATATAGCGTTTTTATTAATAATATCGTATTTTTTATAAACTTTTTTAAAATCGGTCGACTTTTAAATATAAACTATATTAGCATAGTTTTATTTACTTTTTTTAATTTAATATCCCGCCGCTAATTATTAATTTTTTTTTATAACCGCTTATTTTTTATATAATTATATATATTTTTTAATAACTATTTCGGCTATAATATATTTATAATAAAATAGCAAAGCTATACCTATATTATATATATTAATAAAATTTATTATATTAAAATTAAACTATTATTTAATTAAATATTATATATACTGTTTTATTATATATATTATAATTAAAATAATTATTAAAAAAATATTTATTAAAATTTTATAATAACTAATATATAATATAAGCTAACCGGCTATTTTTATTTTATTTATATGCATTTTTTTTTTTTAATTATATAATTATTAATAATACCTTTATTATAAAATAAAAACAATATATAGCTTGCATTAGCTGCTATAAAATCTAACTTAAAATTATTTATTTAGCGTGCTATTAAAATATATAATATTTTTTATATAATATTAGCTAGTTAAAAATATAATGCTGTTAAAAAAAGCTGTATAAATAAATATTAATTAAAAATTAATAAATTATAAAAAGCAAACTATTAAATAAACTTTATATAATAAAGCAGAGTGCTTCCGTTAATACACCGGTATAATAAATAAATTATATAAATTTTCTATAATATTATAAAAAGTAAAATACGTCCGTATAAAAAAAATATGCTTTTTATAAAAACTTTGCTAGTGCGCAGCACTAATAGATATAATAGGGCTACTCCCCGTTATATCCGTCCGCGTGCGGACATTTACGTACTGTATTTTAAAACAGTTATAGCTAACGTGCCGGTGATTTAATATAAACCATTATATAATATATAATAAACTTAGTTTTATAATTATTTCCGCTTTAATTAAATAATATTAAAAATATAGCAAATTTTTTTTTATATATATATAACGCGACTATAGTCGGCATTAACTAAGCTTTAAACTTTATATAATAATAATTTATTTTTTAAACATGTTTTTATTAAAAAATCGATAATTAGCAAGTTTTTTATAAAGTTTTTAATATATATTAAAAATAATATGCTTTTATATAACTAATAATTATTAAATTTAATATTTTTAAAAAAAAATATTTATAATTTTAATAAAACTAGCTTTATAATAAATAAAATTATGTTTAAAATAATTATTATAACTTTTAATTAATATAAATAATTAAAATTTATATATATAAATAATTAAAAATAATCGTTAATAATTTAAAATATTAAATTATATAGCGTTATAATCTTTTTATATATTATTTTAACAGTAAAAAACTATTTTTTATTATAATATAAAAATAATATTTTATTATCCGATTAAATTATTATAATAATAAAAAACGGCTAAATAACGAATAAATAAAATTTTAATTAAATTTAATATTTTAATAAACATACTATATATTATATAAAAAATGTTTATTATTTTTTAATTTTTAATAGTTATAAAAGCTATTATTTTATTAAATTTAAATTATATACTAAAAAATATAAAATTATTATTTTATATATGCTTATTTATTTATTATATCGTTTTTAGCTTTTTAACGTTAATTATTTTAGCTTATTAAAACGTGCGTATATAAAAAAATTAATAAATTAGTTTAATTATATATTATTTATATTTTTAAAAAAGATTTTTTTATTATATTTTATAAAATATATAAAGCTTTTATAATTAAATTAAACATTTAAAAAGGTTTTTAAAATATTAAATTAGTTTTATATAATTTAAATTATATAACTTTATAGTTTAAAATAAAGTTATTAATTAAAATACCGTTTAAATTATTATTATTAGCTAAAAAATACTTTTTTTTTTAATAATTATAAACTTTATATAATATTAAAAATATATAATTTTAAGCTAACTATATTAAAAAAAAAGTTATATAATATTAAAATAGCTTATTAAAAAAAATTTTAAAACGGTTAATTAAATTATAAAAAATATAACTATGTTTATATATAAAGTTTATTTATTAAAAAAAAAATATTATATTTTATATAGCTAATTATAAATTTAATTAACGTTATTATATTTATATTTAAATAAATTAATAAATAAATAAATAAAATCTTTTATTATATAATTTATTAATTAATTTAATAGCTTTATATTTAAATATTTTTATATTTAAATAAATTAATAATTAAATAAATAAAATTTTTTATTATGCTTTCGTTTTTAATATAAAAAGGTATAACTAAAGTAAAACAAAGGTCTTTTTTATTTTAAAAAATTTTTTCTGCTGCAGATTTTATAGTAGGAAAAATTTCCTATTTAAGCTTAGTTATTATTACCTATTTAAAAAAAAAATTCCGTATTAAAAAAGTAAATACTATAAGTATTTAGGTATAATAGTATATAGGTACCAGTATATTAATACTTTCTGCTTTACTTTATTTAGCCACCTAGAGCTTTTAATTAACTAAATTATGTTTAGCTTTTTTTTTATTACTGTAGTTATAGCAGTATAACTAAAGTAAAAGCAGTTTTTTACTGCTTTTTTTATAATACACTAGGTTAACTATAATATATTTAATTAATTATAATGTACCTAATTAACTGCAATGCATTTAATTAATTATAATATACCTGTTTTGCTATAATATATTAAATTTAATACTATATACTAAATTTTATATAATATATTAAGTTAATTATTATATATTAAATTAATAGTTAAATTAATTATTAAATAATAAATTAATTAACTAAATTAATTAATAAATTATATAATAAAAAATTCTATTTTTTTAACCGCTAATTTACCTGTGTATAAAGGTATTTAAATATAAAGCTACCTAAATATAGTTTTTTAATTTAAACTTTTTTTATATAATAAAATATTAGCAAATATTATAAAAGTTATTAAATTATCGGCGTTTAGCCGGACTATCCGCTTTATAAAACTTTTTTATTAATATAGCATTTTTTAAACTTATTTTATAATAAAAACACTTTATATAATAAAGTCGCTATAATATAAACATTATTTTTAAAATTTTAGTAAATAATTTTTAAACTTTAATAGCGCTAACTTTTATTATTTTAAAAAATATATAAAATATTTTAGCATATTTTAAAAAACGTTTTAAAGCTAAAAGCTATATTAATATGTTTTAAAAAACGTTTTAAAGCTAAAAACTATATTAGCTTAAACTAATTATAAAGTCCGCCGTTTTAGTTTTATATTAATAATAAGTTTAAATAATATAAAAATTATTATATTATAAATTATATAATAATAAATAATTATTATTATTTTAAATATAACTATTATTATTTTAAATGTTAAATATATTTTTTAATTTAAAAATTTAAATAAAGTTTTTAGTTATAAATAAAACATATAAAGCTTTAATGCTTTAGCTAGCAGGTGCTGTTTGCTTTTTATTTTTATTTTTATAGCTATTAAAATTTAAATAATAAAAAATATCGCTATTATTAATATTAAAGTTTTTATATATTTTAGCTATAACAATTAACTAAGCGCTGGTAGTTATACTGCTAGCAATGCTAGCTTTAACGTTTAATTAATTATTATAATATTATTTTAGTCGGCTTTAAAGCAAATTAGCTAATATATTAAATTTATAAATTTATTTTATATTAACTTTTTTTATGCTAGCATTTAAAAGTATAAATTAATATAATAATTAAATATTAATTATAAAATTAATTATATAAATTTTTTTAAAAATATAGTATTTAACGGCTATAAAAGCTTATTTTTTATTAAAAGTTTTTTTAGCTTTAAAAATAGCCAGCTTTAGCTTATTTAAAGTGTTAAAAACGCTAGCCTTTTTTAGTCGGCTATTTTTAAAGCGTAAAGTGTTAAAAATAATAAAAAAAAAGCTATTTTAAAAAAATAAAAAATAAAAAAACGTAGGCATAAAAAATAAAAAATAAAAAAACATAAAAATAAAATATATAATAAATAAAAAAAATAAAAAATAAAAAATAAAAAAACGTAAATATAAAAAATAAAAAATAAAAAAATATAGCTTTTTAACTGTTTAACTATAACTATTATAAACTGCCGCTATAATATATTAAATAAACTATAATATATTTATTTTATTATAATATATTTATTTATTTTATTATAATGCACTTACTTTATAGCAATATATTTATAATATATTTTTTTATTTTATTATAATATATTTATTTTATTGCGCTATATTAAATTTAATGCTATATGCTAAATTTTATATAATATATTAAATTAACTGCTATATATTAAATTAATAATTAAATTAGTTATTATATAATAAACTAACTAATTAAATTAATTAACGGATTATATAATAAAAAATTTTATTTATTTAACCGCTAATTTATTTAAATATAACGGTATTTAGGTATAAAGCTATTAAATTAATTAACGGATTATATAATAAAAGATTTTATTTATTTAACCGCTAATTTATTTAAATATAAAAATATTTAAATATAAAGCTATTAAATTAACTAATAAATTATATAGTAAAAGATTTTATTTTTTTAACCGCTGATTTACCTAGATATAAAGGTATTTAAATATAAAGCTATTAAATTAACTAATAAATTATATAATAAAAGATTTTATTTTTTTAATTGCTAATTTATTTAGGTATAAAAGTATTTAAATATAAAGCTATTTAGGTGCAATTTTTTAGTTTAAACTTTTTTTATATAATAAAATATTAGCAAATACTATAAAAATTATTAAATTATTAGCGTTTGGCTAAAACGTTATTAACATTTTTTAAAAGCAGACTATCTGCTTTATAAAACTTTTTTATTAATATAGCATTTTTTAAATTTATTTTATAATAAAAACACTTTAAATAGCAAAGTCGCTATAATATAAATATTATTTTTAAAGCTTTAATAAATAACTTTTAAGCTTTAATAGTGCTAACTTTTATTATTTTAAAAAATATATAAAATATTTTAATATAGTATATATAGCGCTAATTTATAAGCTACCGCTTGCGCTAGCTATTTTACGCTTAGCTTATTAATGTTAAAAGCATTTTTTTAACGTTTATATTAAATATAAAGCTAAAAAATTAATAATTATATATATTATAATTTAATACTATAATTAAAGCTAAAAATATTTATTAATATTTATAATTGTTAGTTTTTTATAATTAACGTATTATTTAAACAAAAATAGCAGGCCTTTATAATAAAAATAAAAATAATTAAAATTATATTTAAATATTAATAAAAAAATAATTTAAAGTTATAAATAAATATTAATTATATTTAATAAACCGAAGATTTATTTAGCTATAATTAGTATTTAGTTAAAGCTTTAAATTATTTTTTTATTAATATTTATATATAGCTTTAATTATTTTTATTTTTATTATAAAAGCTTGCTGTTTTTGCTTAGGCAATAAGTTAGTTATAAAAAACTAATAATTATAAATATTACGGTCTAATACTATAGTTAAAGCTATAAAATAAAAAGTAATTTTTTTAAAAATAAAAGATTTTATTAGGTAGTATAAATTTACGCTAGTTAGTTTAAGCTTAACTTATTAATATTAAAGGCATTTTTTTAACGCTTACTATAAAATAAAAAGCAGTTATTTTAAAAATAAAAAAAAAAAGCTTTTTTTATTATATAGTATATTAATACTAATTTTAAAAAAAAAAGCTTATATAAACTTTATTAAACTCGGCGCGCAAGTTATTATATTTTAATTATCGATTTAATTAAAAATAAAAATAAGCAAAAAAAAGTATTTAAATATAAAAGCTATATTATTTAAAAATTAATAAATACTTTAGCTATAATTAATAATTTAATTTATATAGCGCTTTTATTAATAATATTGCATTTTTTATAAACTTTTTTAAAGTTAGTCGATTTTTAAATATAAACTATATTAGCATAGTTTTATTTGCTTTTTTTAATTTAATATTTTGCCGCTAACTATTATTTTTTTTTTATAACCGCTTATTTTTTATATAGTTATATATATTTTTTTATTAATATAACGGTATTTTTTTAATAACTATTTTAGCTATAATATATTTATAATAAAATAATAAAGCTATATTTACATTATATATACTAATAAAATTTATTATTTAAATATTAAATTACCGTTTAATTAAATATTATATATACTGTTTTATTATATATATTATAGCTAAAATAATTATTAAAAAAATATTTATTAAAATTTTATAGCAGTTATATAATAAATATAATTAATAATTTTTTTATATTTTAAATTTTTATATAAATTATTAGTTAAAAAATATAATAGTTTTTATAACGGCTATATAATAAATATAGTTAATAGTTTTTTTTAATATATTTTAAATTTTTATATAAATCGCTAGTCGAAAAATATAACAGTTTTTATAGCGGCTATATAATAAATACAGTTAGCAGTTTTTTTATATTTTAAATTTTTATATAAATTGCTAATTAAAAAATATAATAGTTTAAAGCATTATAAACTATATATTTTATATAATATTAATAAAAGCAACGCTAAATTTAAAAATAGTTATTTTAAAAGTAAAAAAGTTTTTTAAACGCTATATATTATATATTAGCCGCTTTAAGCTTAGCTTATTAATGCTAAAAGCGGTGCTATAATTATATAAATAGCAGTCGGTTAGTTAGTTTTAGCGTTTGCACTAGCCGCTTTAAGCTTAGCTTATTAACGCTAAAAGCACTTTTTAACGCTTGCTATAAATAAATTAAAAAGCAGTTATTTTAAAAAAAAAAAAAAAAGTTAATATATAAGCTATTATATTTTAATTATTAATTTAATTAAAAATAAAAATAAATAAAAAAAAATATTTAAATATAAAAACTATATAATTTAAAAATTAAAAAATATTTTAGCTATAGTTAATAAGCTTTTATTAGCCGCTAACTATTTATTTATTTATAAAAAGGTCTGCCGAGCGCTTTACGTTATACGCTAGCTGCTTTAAGCTTAGCTTATTAATGCTAAAAGCATTTTTTTAACGCTTGCGTTAAATATATAATTAAACATACGGTTAAAAAATTAGCAATTATAAATATAGCGGTCCAGTGCTATAATTAAAGCTATAAAATAAAAAGCAGTTATTTTAAAAATAAAAAAAAAATAAAAAAAAATATTTAAATATAAAAACTATATAATTTAAAAATTAAAAAATATTTTAATTATAGTTAATAATTTAATTTATATAGCACTTTTATTAATAATGTTATATTTTTTGCGAACTTTTTTAAAATCGACTTTTAATTAATTAATAATAATAAAAAAACGCTTAAAAAATTAAAAATAAAAAAATATTAGTTTAACGCTAAAAATATTATTAATATTAGCTTATGCGTTTAATAATAATAAAAAAATGCTAGTTTAGCGCTAAAAATATTATTAGTACTAGCGTACGCGCTTAATAATAATAAAGTTTTATAGCGGTATTATTATATATTTTAAATTAACCGATATTATAAACAGCTATTTTAAACTTGCTAATAATATTACATTTTTTATAAATTTTTTTAAAGTCGACTTTTAATTAATCGGTAATAGTAAAAAAACGCTTAAAAAATCGAAAATAAAAAAATGCTAGTTTAGCGCTAAAAACACTATTAATACTGGCGTACGCGCTCGATAATAATAAAGTTTTATAGCAGTGCTATTATATATTTTAAATTAATTAATATTATAAACAGCTATTTTAAACTTGCTAATAATATTACATTTTTTATAAACTTTTTTAAAATTAACTTTTAGTTAATCGGCAATAGTAAAAAAACGCTTAAAAAATCGAAAATAAAAAAATGCTAGTTTAGCGCTAAAAACACTATTAATACTGGCGTACGCGCTTAATAATAATAAAGTTTTATAGCAATGCTATTATATATTTTAAATTAACTAATATTATAAACAGCTATTTTAAACTTGCTAATAATATTACATTTTTTATAAACTTTTTTAAAGTTAACTTTTAGTTAATCAGCAATAATAAAAAAACGCTTAAAAAATCGAAAATAAAAAAATGCTGGTTTAGCGCTAAAAACACTATTAGTATTAGCGTACACATTTAATAATAAGGTTTTATAATATATTTATAATAAAATAGCAAGGCTATACTTATATTATATACACTAATAAAATTTATTATTTTAAAATTAAATTACTGTTTAATTAGGTATTATATATGCTGCTTTATTATATATTATAGCTAAAATTAGCTTTGCAGCAAAATAGTACGCGGAGGGTGCTGGCAGAGCGGTTATAATATAAATTAATATTAACTAAACAAAATAAAACCTCGTTATTATTATTTATAACTTTAATATATTAATATATACAGCAAACTTTTTAATTAAATTATAATAGCAGATTTAAAAAAGTAAAAGATTTTGCCGGGCGATGTACGTTATACGCTAGCCGCTTTAAGCTTAGCCTGTTAATACAAAGTGCAATCTATCTGGTGTATTAAAGTTACGGTTAATAAAAATCGGTTAGTCGGGTCTAGCGCTTATACTAGCCGTTCTAAAGTTAGCTTTTAAAAACGAAAGCTTTTTTTACACCTGGTTTAAAAAGGCCTCTAGTATAATTTATTAGTTAATTTAATTAATTAATTTATTATTTAATAATTAATTTAATTATTAATTTAATATATAATAATTAATTTAATATATTATATAAAATTTAACATATAATATTAAATATAATATATTATAATAAAATAAATATATTATAATTAATTAAATATATTATAATAATTAAACTAGAGGCCCCTTTAAACCAGGTGCAAAAAGAGCCTTCGTTTTTAAAGGCCAACCCTAAAACGGCTAGTATAAGCGCTAAACCCGACCAACCGATTTTTATTAACCGCAACTCTAACACACCAGATAAACTGCACTCTGTGTTGACAGGCTAAGCCTAAAGCGGCTAGTGCATAACATACACCGCCTAGCAAAATTTCCTACCCTTTTAAATCTGCTATTATAACCGTTTGTCCAGAAAGTCTGCTGTATGCATTAATATATTAAAATTATAAATAATAATAACGAGGTCTTACTTTGCTTAGTTAGTACTAATTTACTTTATAACCGCTCCGCCAGCACCTTCCGCATACTATCCCGCTGCAAAGCTAATTTTAGCTATAATATATAGTAAAACAGCATATATAATATTTAATTAAACGGTAGTTTAATTTTAAAATAATAAATTTTATTAGTGCATATAATATAAATATAGCCTTGCTACTCTATTATAAATATATTATAAAACCTTATTATTAAGTGCGTAAGCCAGTACTGGTAGTATTTCCAGCGCTGGACCAGCATCTCTTTATTTTCGATTTTTTAAGCGTTTTTTTACTGTTGCCGATTAAATCTATATAATAAAAAGGCAATAGCAGGTATTATAATAACAACATAAAAAGGGCGGGTATTGCAGGCCGAAAGTTTATTTACTAGTTATAATTTTTAAACGCTGTTGTTTAAGCATTTTTTTATATAAAAAAAAAGCGGCTATATTTGCTTTATTATTTTTACCTCAATAAACGTAAAAAAATAAAAAAAATTAATATAGCGGAGATATGTCTATATTAATTAAAGTTAGTTACTGGCTTAAAAAAAGACCTGTTTTACTTATATAAAAAATCTATATGTTTTATTAAATTTTTTAAATTTTTAATTATATTAGACACGTTTATTTGCTTTACTAAAACGTAAAAGAAAGTTTTTTTATAGGCTTTAGCTGCTGTTTTATTTAAGTTGCAGGCAAAACTTAAATATAGTCTGGCCCGGTGCTTGCTGTGCAATATGTTTTTAGCACTATAAAATATATTGTCTGCTATGTATTTTTAGTCGCAGCTTTAGTATATTATTTCGGTTTTGTTCTTATTTGAATATAGACTTATAGTTAGTGCTTGCTATAATATTTTTGCTTAGTTATTACTGTTTTGGCATATAATCTTAATTTAATAAATAAAATAAGATAAAAAAAATATTACAAATTATAATTTATTTTATAACCGCTTTGCCAGCACTTTCTACGTACTATCCTGCCGTAAAACTGATTTTATAGCTTATTGTCGGCAACTTTAAAGTGGCTGTTTATAATATCAGTTAATATAAAATATATAATAGCACCGCTATAAAACCTTTTTATTATTAAGCGTGTAGGCCAGTATTAATAATATTTCCAGCGCTAAACTAGTATCCCTTTATTTTTAATTTTTTAAATATTTTTTTGCTGTTGCCAATTAAATTTATATAATAAAAAAGCATTATTAGTTTATATAAAAGCGCAGATATAAATAACTTTTTATATTAAAATTTTAACTATAGCTTGATTATTTTTAAATCTATTATTGCTTTTATCGATATTATATAAAGCATATAGTTTGTTTTTTATATATAATAACTTTTTATATATATAATAATGTTATGTTAGCTTAATGTTTTAAATTATTATATTTTTTAACTAGCAATTTTTATAAAGATTTAAAATATAAAAAAACTGCTAACTATACTTATTATATAGCTGCTATAGGATTTCGATAAGTATACTTTATATAATAAAGATATTATTATGTCTGCAGGAGGACATATATAACTGTGTAAAAAACAGGCGGTTATAAAAGGAAAGTAATAGTTGGCGGCGAGATAGTTGGCGGCGGAATATTAGGTTATTAACTGCAGCTAAAGTATTTACTAATTTTTGGACAATACGGCTTTTATATTCGAATATTTTTTTTTACTTATTTTTATTTTTAATTAAATCGATAACTGGGATGCGATGGCCCGCGCGCCAAGTTTAATAAAGTAGGCGTAGGCCTTTTTTTAAACAGAAAAGCTTTTTTTTTTTCTACTTTTAAGGCAACTGTTTTTTATTTTATAGCTTTAATTATGGCATTAGACTGTAATACCTATAATTACTAGTCTTTTGGCCCTATGTTTAATGCGAGCGTTAAAAAAATACGCTTTGTATTAACGGGCTAATTTTAAAGCGGCTAGTGTATAATGTATAGCGCTTAGCAGAATTTTTTATTTTTTTAAGTTTGCTATTATAATTTAATTAGAAAGTCTGCCGTATGTATTAATATATTAAAGTTATAAATAATAATAATAAGGTTTTATTTTGCTTAGTTGGTACTAATTTATTTTATAACCGCTTTGCTAGCACTTTTTATATACTATCCTGCTGCAAAGCTAATTTTAGCTGTAATATATAGTAAAGCAGCATATATAATATTTAATTAAATAGTAGTTTAATTTTAGGATAATAAATTTTATTAGTGCATATAATGTAAATATAGCTTTGCTATTTTATTATAAATATATTGTAAAATTTTGTTGTTGAGCGCGTAGGCTAGTACTAGTAATGTCTTTAGCGCTGGACTAGCATTTTTTTATTTTCGATTTTTTGAGCGTTTTTTTACTGTTGCCGATTAATTAAAGGTCGACTTTAAAAAAGTTTGTAAAAAATGCGATATTGTTAGCAAAGGCGCTGTATAAGTTAGGTTATTAACTATAGCTAGAGTACTTTTTAATTTTTAGATTATATGGCTTTTATATTTGAATATTTTTTTCTGTTTGTTTTTATTTTTAGTTAAATTGATAATTAGGATGCGATAGCCTGTGCGCTAATTTCTCTTTCTTTTACTTTTAAAGCAACTGCTTTTTAGTTTACAGCAAGCGTTAAAAAGTGCCTTCAGCGTTAACAGGCTAAGCTTAAAGCGGCTAGCGCATAACGTATACCGCTTGGCAGAATTTCTTACCTTTTTAAGTTTGCTATTATAATTTAATTAAAAAGTTTGCTATATGTATTAATATATTAAAGTTATAGATAATAATAATAAGGTTTTATTTTGCTTAGTTGGTATTAATTTATTTTGTGACCGCTCCGCCAGCACCCTCTGCGTACTATCCCGGCGTAAAGCTAATTTCGGCTATAATATATAATAAAACAGCATGCATAATACCTAATTAAACAGTAGTTTAATTTTAAAATAATGAATTTTATTAGTATATATAATATAGGTATAGCCCCGCTATTTTATTATAAATATATTATAGCCGAAATAATTATTAAAAAGATATTGTTATGTTAGCAAGAGAATATATATAACTATATAAAAGACAAGCGGTTGTAAAAAAGGAGTGATAGTTGGCGGCGGGATATTAAATTAAAAAAGGCAGGCAAAACTATGCCAATATAGCTTATATTTAAAGGTCGACTAACTTTAAAAAAGTTTATAAAAAATGTGATATTATTAGCAAAAGCGCTATATAAGTTAGGTTATTAACTATAGCTAAAGTACTTTTTAATTTTTAAATAATATAGCCGATAATTAGGATGCGATAGCCTACGCGCTAAGTTTGACGAAGTCTGCATAAGCTTTTTTTTTTAAAATTGGCATTGGCGTACTGTAAAGTAAAAAGAGCTTTTTTTTTTTTTATTTTTAAAGCAATTGCTTTTTATTCTATAGCAAGCGTTAAAAAGGTGCCTTTAGTGTTGACGGGCTAAGCCTAAAGCGATTAGCGCAAGCCTATACTGCCTAGTAAAATCTTTTATTTTTAAAAAAACTATCTTTTATTTTATAGCTTTAACTATGGCACTGGACTATAATATTTATAATTGCTAATTTTTTATAACCAATGTATTATCTAGGCAAAGGTAGCAAGCTTTTATAACAGAAATAAAAATAATTAAAGCTGTATATAAATGTTAGCAAAAAAATAGTTTAAAGCTTAAATTAAATATTAATTGCAGCTAAGTAAATCTCCGGTTTATTAAATAAAATTAGTATTTGGTTAAAGCTTTAAACTATTTTTTTGCTAATATTTATATGCAGCTTTAATTGTTTTTATTTTTATTATAAAGGCCTGCTGTTTTTGCCTAGGCAATGCGTTGGTTATAAAAGACTGGTAATTATAAGTATTAATAAATATTTTTAGCTTTAACTATAGCATTAGATTATAATATGTACAATTGTTAGTTTTTTAGCTCTATATTTAACGCGAGTGTTAAAAAGGTGCCTTTAGTATTAATAAGCTAAGCGTAGAACGGCTAGCGTAAGCGGTAGCTTATAAATTAGCGCTATATATGCTATGCTGAAATGTTTTATATATTTTTTAAAATAATAAAAGTTAGCGCTGTTAAAGCTTGAAGGTTATTTATTAAAACTTTAAAAGTAATGTTTACACTATAGCAACTTTGCCATTTAAAGTACTTTTATTATAAAATAAGTTTAAAAAATGCTATACTAATAAAAGAGTTTTATAAGGCAGATAGTCCGCTCTTAAAAAACGTTAATAATATTCTAGCCGGACGCTAGTGACCTAATAATCTTTATAGTATTTGCCAATATCTTATTATATAAAAAAAGTTTAAACTAAAAAACTACACTTAGGTAGCTTTATACCTAAGTACCTTTATACACAGGTAGATCAGCGGTTAAAAAAATAAAATCTCTTATTATATAATCCGTTAGTTAATTTAATTAGTTAATTTACTGTTTAATAACCAACCTAACTGTTAATCTAATATATAGCAGTTAACCTAATATATTATATAAAATCTAGCATATGGCATTAAATCTAGTATAGCGCGGTAAAGTAAATATATTATAATAAAATAAGGAGATATATCGTAGGTGTATTGCTATAAAGTAAGTGCATTGCAGTAAAGTAAATAGGTGTATTATAGTAAAATAAATATATTATAGTTTATTTAATGCGTTATAGCAGCAGTTTATAGCAGTTGCAGTTAAGCAGTTAAAAAGCTATGTTTTTTTATTTTTTATTTTTTATGCCTACGTCCTCTTATTCTTTATTTTTTATTTTTTTTTGTTTATTATACACTTTATTCCCACGTTTTTCTGTTTTTTATTTTTTATGCCTACGTTTTCTCGTTCTTTATTTTTTTAAAACAGCTTTTTTTTTATTATTTTTAGCACTCCGCGCTCTGGAAGTAGCCAGCTAAAAAAGGCCAGCATTTTTAACACCTTAAACAAGCTAAAGCTAGCTACTTTTAAAGCTAAAAAAACTTTTAATAAAAAATAAGCTTTTATAGCCGCTAAATATTATGCTTTTAAAAAAACCTACACGGTTAGTCTTATAGTTAATGCTTAGTTATTATATTAATTTATATTTTTAAATGCTGGCATAAAAAAGGTTGGTATAAAATAGACCTATATATTTAATATATTAGCTAATTTGCCTTAGGGCCGACCAAAGTGATATTATAATAATTAACTAGGCGCTAAGGCTGGCATTGCCGGCAGTATGGCTACCGGCGCCTGGTTAATCGTTGTAGCTAGAATATATAAAGACCTTAATACCGATAACGGCGACGTCTTTTATTATTTAGGTTTTAATAGCTATAAAAATAAAAATAAAAAGCAAGCAGCACCTGCTAGCCGGGACATTAAGGCTTTATATGCTTTATTTGTAACTAAAAACCTTTTTTAAGTTTTTAAATTAAAAAGTGCATTTAGTACTTAGAATAGCAATAGTTATATTTAGAATAGCAATAGTTACTTGCTATTATATAGTCTGTAATATGATGGTTTTTATACCGCCTAAGCCTATCGTTAGCGCAAAACTAAAACGGCGGACTTTATAACTAGTTTAAGCTGGTATAATTTTTAGCTTTAAAGCGTTTTTTAAAACATGCTAGTATAGCTTTTAGCTTTAAAGCGTTTTTTAAGACATATTAAAATGTTTTGTATATTTTTTAAGATAATAAAAGTTAGCACTATTAAAGCTTAAAGGTTGTTTATTAAAGCTTTAAAAGTAATGTTTATACTATAGCGACTTTGTTATATAAGGTGCTTTTATTATAAAGTAGGTATAAAAAATGCTATATTAATAAAAGAGTTTTATAAAGCGGGTAGTCCGGCCGGACGCCGGTGACTTAATAACCTTTATAATATTTGCTAATATTTTATTATATAAAAAAAGTTTAAACTAAAAGACTATATTTAGGTAGCTTTATACCTAAGTACTTTTGTACACAGGTAGATCAGCGGTTGGGAAAATAAAATTTTTTATTATATAATCCGTCAGTCAATCTAATAGCTTTGTACCTAAGTACCTTTATACCCAGGTAAATCAGCAGTTAGGAAAATAAAATCTTTTATTATATAATCTGTCAGTTAATTTAATAGCTTTATACCTAAGTACCTTTATACCTAGGTAAACCAGCAGTTAAGCAGATAGAATCTTTTATTATATAATCCGTCAGTTAATTTAGTCAGTCAGTTTATTATCTAATAACTAACTTAATTATTAATTTAATATATAATAGTTAACCTAGTATATTATATAAAATCTAGTGCATGGTATTAAATTTAGTATATTGTAGCAAAGCAGGTATATTGTAGTCAATTAGGTGTATTATAGTTAATTAGGTGCATTGTAGTTAATTAAGTGCATTATAGTCAACCTGGTGTATCATAAAAAAAGCAGCAAAAGACTGCCTTTACTCCGGCCATGTTATTATAACTATAGTAATAAAAAAAAAGGCTAAACATAATTTAGCTAATTAGAGGCCCTGGTTGGCCAGATAGAGTGGGGTGGAGGGTACTAATATGCTGGTACCTATGTACTATTGTACCTAAGTACCTATAGTATCCACCTTTTTAATACAGATTTTTTTTTTTTAAATAGGTAATAATGACTAGGCCTAAATAGAAAATTTTTCCTACCATAGAATCTGCAGCGGAAAGAATTTTTTAAGGTAAAGAAGACCTTCGTTCCACTCTAGTCGTACCTCCTTATGTTAAAAACGAAGGCATATATTATAATTAATTAAATATATTATAATAAAAGCAGTAAATAACTGTTTTTATTTTAATAATGCTATTATAATAACAGTAATAAAAAAATAAATAAAAGCTAAATATAATTTAATTAATTAAAAGCTTTAAAAGCTAAATAAAATAAAATAAAAAGTATTAATATTTTAATATTTATATATTATTATATTTAAATATTTATAATATTTATTTTTTAATATAAATTTTTTTTTAAAAATAAATAATAATAACTAAGCTTAAATAAAAAAAAATTTTATAAAATTTATAATAAAAAAAAATATTTAAAATAAAAAAAACCTTTGTTTTATTTTAGTCGTACCTTTTTATATTAAAAACGAAGGCATAAAAAAAACCTTTAAAATAATAAAGCGGTGATGCCAATACTGGCACCCGCCGCCCTACGGGAGGGCTCTGGATAGCCCCCGCCTCCCGCGTAGGAAAAAAACAACAATACCTCAACAATAGGTAGAAAAACAGTAGTTGTATTAGGGATGTTCTGTTCTAAAGTCTGGACGCGTTTCTAGCCCCTACCTAAATAGTACGGGTCAAGCCACTAGACCCAGCCACCCCGTGGCTGGTATGACTGGTGGAGCGCTCTACCTACTTCAATAGAAAAATGCCAGATATCAAAGAATCGGGCAAATCCCTCGCACCCCGTTGATGACTAAGAGATTCTTTGTGAACCTCCCTTTTGCGGCGAACCTATGCCAGCGGGCGCAAGGGTCAGAACTTGGTGGCATGTGCCAGCGTTGCTGAAAAGTAAATGGTCGGCGAGTAATTGCCCGTATATCGGCACGAGCACAGGTCCAGACCAGTTTCGCAATTTACTGACCATCCAAAGGATGATTGGGGTTGACCCACTGCCTCTCCGGAAATCTTGATTTAATACCCCCCGTGATATGTGCTCAAAGTAAGTGTAACGAGAGGTCGGTTGCTGCCGAAACAAAAATCCTCCTGCCCCTGCGAATCCCTAACGTTTCTTGGGGCGACCCTTTGGGCGTCTCCCGCATGGTGTAAAATGATTTCGGAAGTTCTCGAATGCCTTGTTATCCGGACGGTCAACCTCATATTCCCCACAGGCGCACACATAAGTATATGGTTCAGATGATATGCAGCGCTGCAGCTCAAAATGGGCCTGAAATTTATTCTTTCTGCGAAAGAGAGTACCGCAGCGGCAGCGGTAATGTTTAACACGGCCATGGGCAGATGACTCTTCAAGATGACGTCTGAAGTCTTTGCGTCTCTGAACTGCCTGGCATGCCGGGTGTCCACAATAGTATGACCTTTTTGGATTGGACCTAGTTTCCGGATGTATAAACGTTAGATGTTCGCTATATAATTATTGTTACATCAGCTTTAGAAACATCACCTACGGCGTCTTTAAAGAACAGTCTTACATGAGTTGCTCAACGTCGGGTTGGAGCCACTGACATATGTCACATTTATATGGTTGGGAGTCCTTTGTTGACGATATGGGACCAGGGCCGGGTACCGATGTAGAAGAAGAATTTTGGCTCGACGAAGAGGCCAGCGACGAGGCCAGCGACGAGGCGAATGAAGATTGAATTGGCGGCGAATGGCGATCTGATGGCGGAGATGGGATGAGTTTGGTGTGATGTTCTGGTGAAAGGGCTAATTGAGAAAGCTTTGCCGTGGTAGGGAAAGAAAATGATTGTGTGGTTGAGCTATATTCGCCCACATGACCGCAATGAAGAACTTCGCGGTCGGCAGTGGCAGGCACAGAGCTCAAACCACTACGCATTCTGGAAGTCTCTCCACGGAAATCTGGGGACTTATGCATATCACTGAAGTATTTATGAAAATCAAAAAATTCCAGGAGAGACGCGTCGAACTCTCCTACGTCTCTTTGGTGATCATTGTTGCCACTCGAAATGTTGAGAGCGCCAGATGGGGTATCCGGCGCTCAAACAACCGAGAGAAGATGGTAGGCACCTGGATGACCAGGCCGGCGAAGTGTCGGTTGGTAGTAGTTCGGGCAGCGGGCGTCAACTGAGTGTGTGCACTCAAGTTGACGCCAGCTTTCTAAGGAGGCTTTGTAGAGACAGTAGTGTGTACCAGCGGAGTCAACCAGACCTGCGAGGGCCGCCTCTTATATCGGCCAGTGCGTTGCGAACGTATACAAGGTTGCCAGTTAATACTGTACAAAGTATTACCTTAGTAGCGCCACGAAATACGGGCCATTTTCATGATTGGCCCAGCTGATCCAATTCTGCTAGTGGATCTGTTGGCCTACCTTATTTGTCCCTTTCAGCTACCCACCTTACCTACCCGGCCGGGCTAATGATGTCCCGCTTGGCAGGAGTGGTTAACTTTAACGGGAAGGTCTCTAAGGACTTAAAGTATCGACGAAGTACGAAGTATCCCGGGCAATGCTCCCATCCGTAGGTAAAATATCCTTCCAGTCACTTCCAGCGTCCACATAGATACCAAGCAAGAGGACCAGGTAATTTGTTACATGGGTACTACCTTAAGGAGAATTTTCCATACCTAATGCGAAACTGCCTGACGTAGTCTCGGACGTGGGCCCGAGTTAGATATGGCAACGCAACTAGCTGATACCAGAGTAGGCCCTTTTTCTGATTGGGTAACCGAGAACCGGGCGATAGCTCGTCTGGCAAGAATCCAATCAAAAATTTGGCCTCCAGTAAAATAATTAATGATGTTAGCGACAACAGTTCAAGCAGACGCACAGCAGAACGCCCTGTTACTTGGACCACTGCGCTTAGCGTCACGACAAGGGACTCAGGATAGTTGGCCATTTTCTTCATTGGACAGTCGAGGGACCAAAAGCAGAAATGTCAATTCCTCCAGCGAAGACGGCCAACCAGGTAATTGGCCCGGACTGTCGGCTAATAAATCATTAACGGGGCGCCAAATATGACATACGGCAGGCTATGATCTCATGTGATGCCTGGGTACTCGAGATAACAGCAATTAAGCCCAATGTCGAGATATACGTCCAGCGCGGAAAGAGTTACGTATAAGAGGCTCCCGTCGGCCATCACTCGATTGATACTTTATGTATCAGCCGGCAGCGTCGACTTCAACGAGACGAGCAAAAGTTGAAAACTCCCGTCGTCTCATCAAAGATTTTCATATCTAATTCCACCCCGCCAAAATCTAGTCTCTTGATTGAGATGGCAAGCCATAAGAAGGAACCTAAGAAGTCTACGGAATGTAAGAGTTTCTGGAACCGAGGCTCCCTTGAAATACCTGACACTGATGATTGGATAGACCCAGAAAGTTCGTCGAATCATGTACCTCAAAGCTATGCCTTGCGTCGTTGGCTGTAAGCAACTCTAAGTGTACCCTTATACTGCCCACCTCGTATACTTTTCCCTCCTCGTCTCTGCGTCGGACACAATAAATATTGATTTTCAGACTCATAGCGCGCAACTAGGGTACAAGGATTCCTGGACTGCGGTCAACCCTTATTGGGACCAGTATTGGGATACATCGATTGCCACGCCTCCAGTTTCGGGTGGTGAGGGCGCAGGTACGAGGACTACTGCGGAGGTTGGGCTCAAGGATAAAGAGGAGGCTACATCAAGCAAGAGAGCGACGGGGAGCTAATTGGTGGACCCCTAAGCGGATACCCATCAAGCAATAACAGCTGTCACGGAAGGAATAGAGTGCTCAGCGGCAGTATATCACATTTAAGTTCTGAATTTAGCACTGTCATAGTAACAACTCAACAGATAATTACTTGTTATGATCTATTTTCTGCAAGCATGAATTCTATTGAAGAGCAGTAATAGCAAGATATCCTAGGAGAAAACGGAGGATGATATATAGCAGTACATATAACACTACCTATCTAGCAGCTGTAACTTGGAGGTACATGTAGTAGTTACACCTCTTGCTTAACCACCACTGTTTTCGGAGATATCGGACGCTCGAATCGCACGCTCCGAAATTCGGCAGTCCACTGGTTTCTCTAAAACTGACCAAAGCATGATTCATCGCAGAGCGAATAAGTGATGTATGAGTGAATCACTAATATAAGCACCTTAAATAATAAAAATGAAAACTTAAACTTATAGTTTTGTTTTATTTAGCTGTGAAATAAGTAAGCTGTTGTATAGAGATAAAGAATGCCCATATCCACTTGTCTAGATGGTGTGAAAGTGAACCCGCTTATACACATATTGTGAATCCCCACGAAACCACCATATGGGGAGTACGGGCTGTATTCTGTAATTCCTTGTCCAAATACATATCGCGATTAGCATTCTAGCTTCTTCCATAACCACAGGAAGCATTCCTAACACATATTGGATCGCGACATAGCACTTTTCCCGTTCTAGAATATCGGGCCCCTTGAGTTTGTTCCAATTCTCTGCCTCGAAGACAGCACCCTCTTTCTCCGTCGAAAGGCGCTGAAGCTCATTACGGCACTGGTGAAGGAGTGACGGTAGCTTATATTTTAGCCGACTCAAGCCAACCAGCTCCCTGTCTATGAGTCTTGCACACTCGCGCTGGTCGCGGATCTGATCAAGCTGTAGCCCACGGGCGATCAGAAATCGATCCGCCATTGATGTCATCTTGGGTGACTGCGGCCCAAAGGGCGTGGATGGCGTAGCATAGATCGTGTCTAAATGCATGAGCGTATGGAAATGATCAATATTGAGGCTCCGAAAAGGTTGAAAGCCGGGTTCTGGTGGCAGTTCGGTTTTCAGCGTCAGCTCAGAGTCCGCAATATTTCCAACCATGGTCCGCTTTCGCTCTCGCTTGGCAAACCGCCTATCTCGCTGTCGCAGACGATCAGATTCCCGCTTATGTTCAGACTTTGGTTTCGACTTGGTTGTGGGAACCTTCAGTGGACTTGGGTCTCCGATTTGTATGTTGCTAACTTCGAATGCCGCAGGCGGGGACTTTGTGTTGGCCTCCCGCTGAATCTTTCCAACAGGTCCAGCTTTGAAAATCACGAGTTTAAAGTTCTCCCACATTACTGTCTCAAATACAACTCGAGCAGCTAGTCGTTTAATGCTGCGGAGTCTGTAGCATTCTCCCTTAGGTGACAAGTCGTTAAGGTTATAGATTCTGGCCCCAAAGCTGTTGTGGACATCTTCACCATTCTCTACTGCGAGCTCTTGGTAATGACTTTTCTCACTTAGAATGCCCACAACTTTGAATCTTCCATCATGAGTAGTCCCGACGAGGTCTTGGAAATCAGGGTGTCCCGCCTGCATTATTTCTTGTCGATTGGTATTGATTTTAGAAAAGAATAAGGAAGAAGAATATGGATTGGCAAATGTTACCGCGGAGCCTCATCCACTCGTTGAAGTCCTGACTCTGCTGGACTGAAGACTGAAGACTGAGGACTGACCTGAGCCCATCTGTGACAATACGACTTGGAGATTATTGACTACTGCAGGTGCGTTGCCTACATTGCACTTGCATTGCAGCATATCTACGTTGGCCATTTCTCACAGCCAATCAATCCGCCAAGTCTTCGACCATTTGAAGCACCCTAGATCGACAGCTGTCATGTCGCAATGCCACGCATTAAAAAGCCTTTTCAGCAATGTAACAGTCGGATGGCAGACTTGCCTCCGCCAAAATCGTGTATTGCCAAGTAAGCAGTCTCTAAAATAGAATTTTTTGTTGGCGAAGACTCCTTTGCCTGCAGTGGTGTGAGAATTCAACAACTGCCCCCTCCCTCCTCCCCTTAGTTCGGGAACTTTCGGCAAGCCTTCACGCCTGAAGTAGTACGCAAGCCTCAAGCTACACGGTGTTAATTGGACAAACACCTCTGGCGGACATGAGCAAGGCATTGCTTAGCAAGCTGCCTTGCCATTTCAGTCGCGCCCCCATGCCCTCACATCGGCAGACGGCCGCTTCAATTAACTTATAGGTTAATGTGCCTCTCGTCAGACTCGCGTCGATAACATCCGGAATACTCGTCAAGATCCCCGGACACCTCGACGCGTGCAGAAACACGAATCTATCCGCTCAGATCTGCTCAGATACGTCAACAATCGCTCGCCAAAGCCGACAGGTACCTAAGTAACCACCTATTCCCGCCCTCTGATTGGCTTAAAAGGTAGAGTTTCAAGCTTTCCCATTGGTTAAAAAGACCGGTTCACAATTAACCGCAATAGGTAAGTACCTAAACTGTATCTCTCCTACCATGCCTAAAGTAATCTCCTTATCGTCAAGGCGACAGCCCTAACCTGGAGAGATGACAGGGGTGTTAAAGTCTGGAGAACCGTGCGTAAACCACCTACCTACCTAGCTGCACTAGTTGGAATTGTTTGAAGATAAACCTGATTAAGCTGCCTATTTCACTTAAGTGCTATTGCCTTGATGATAGAAGTATACGGTATGTATTGACGCGGTGTGGCTTGAGACTCACGTATTGCTCCAAGGTCCGCTGAATGTCTCGGGGAAAGGGGGGAAAGGGAACCACACGGTCGGAGGCAAAGGATGTCCCTCCATGGACTACCTAGTGTATACCATGTACCAAACCAATCTACCAAAAATAGGTCGATTGGTCAATAGGTCAACAAGTCGGCGGATTGAAGTTGAAGTGCCTTGCACTACACGATTTTATGATTACCTACCAGGTATTGTCAATAGGGAAGCCGGAAGCCCAAGTCTAGCCAAGCAGAGAGCTAGCCAACAACGTGAAGAGAGCTTAACATGACCAAACGCCATTCACAATCGTCACGGCAATATCCACAGGCAAGATCTCGAAATCATGAGAAGCATTAAACCGAGCAAAAAATTTATAGAAAAATTCAATTAGGTATCAATTCCACCTGCAGCTAGAGAGCAAAGTAAGGATCCCGCCCGCCCACCTGCCCGCCCGCCGTGGGCAAAAAGAACACCGCCTACCTACCTAAATACCCTGCCCTGCCTTGTATCTAATGCATCGCGCTTGAAAACGTTAAAACTGTGGTATCGCTTTGAAGTGAAGTTCCACCATTGCCATTCCCCCGTATAATCGTACAAGTTACATTACCCCTCGACTAGGTAGTAGGTATCGTCTCCAGATGAAAAATGATAGCATAAGATAAACGCCGTAGTTCCTTTCTCTATGCACGTTCCTTCATGTAATTAAGTACTCCCATGCCGCTAGAGCTTGTTGCTGGTATATTGCTTCAAGCTGGGCTCGTAAGACAAGCCGGAGGACTCCGTGATTCTTCTGCAAATTTACATATGAATGCAAACATCCACAGAGGCATTCCGCCGGTTTCATCGGGTAGGATGACGATTGAAGCAACCGAAATTATGGCGAGAACAAGACTGAACTAATCTGAATCTTCCATATCCATCGCATTGCGCTCAGCGTCGAAACTTGCTGTCGTGACACGTTCGCCTTCTCGTTGCCTGTCCTTCTTGGAAATTTCGTCATCATCGGCATTTGTCAAGTCCAGAAACATCTTATCGACTTCTTTGTCGTCGTCTGCGTGACTCTGCTCAACCTCCGATGGCCGCTCAAAGGATTTGCTACGCCGGGAATCCCAAATATCGCGCCCAAAGACATTCTCGGCTAGTCGACGGCCCTTATCTGTCTTACCGAGTATCTCCAGTACCTTCTCCCGATCCGCACCGGTGACGTGAATAAGGCCGTCATGTTGCCCTTGGAGTATGCGCTCCTCGACGGACATGTTAGAATCAGATTGCATGAGCTGAGGGCCTTGACCGCTGCTCCCGTTCGACATGAAAAAGTCGGGGAGGATACTAGAGTTACCATCGGCTTCCGTGGAGTCGGGGCGTAGAGAGGAACCGGGTCGGCTTGACGTCGTCGAGTCGGCGCTAGGGACAGGGTGTCCATGTGTAGTAGCGGTCAAGGCCGGCGTCGACGGCTGCGAACCACGAAAGAATGCGTGACCACTGGAGCCGTAGGAATGGGCGGAGGGGCTTGTATGTGGTGGTACTAAAGACGTGCCGGAAGAGGCAGCAGCAGCTGCTGCGGCCGCCGCTGCGGCTTCAGCATTCTGGGCCTTCCGTTTAAGACTATTAGCCTTTCCCTTGACCGCTTCCGGAAGATCGTCGGGATCATCTACGCCAT
Organism: Nemania sp. NC0429; assembly: GCA_022578495.1. Lineage (NCBI taxonomy): Eukaryota > Fungi > Ascomycota > Sordariomycetes > Xylariales > Xylariaceae > Nemania > Nemania sp. NC0429. Next base: position 24,837 of record MU392214.1, read on the forward strand.
ATTGAATGAGTAACTTCTGTAACTTTGTTGGCCTGGGTTTTCTCGTGCTTTTCGAAACGTCGAGAACGGGAGGCGGCTCGGGAGCCACAGGACTCCACTTGTGGAGTTCCTGTCGGAAGAAGTTCGTCTCGAATGACAGTAGGATTTCGGCGCCCTCTATCTTTCTGAGGTAAAAGCGCTGAGTATCAGCTTCGGACGCGGTTGCGACAACGGGGGTGCAGAATGCATGGATGTGCTGTCGGAATTCCAGTGCTTTGTCGATGATCTTCTGGAGAACCTCTTCCTCTTCGGGTTGAAAAGGGAGATTGGCTATTTCGTCCTGCCAGGCGATCAAGTCTTCAAGCTTGGGGCGAGCAGCATCCCGCGGGATCTTAACTCGCCAGTCACAAATAGGACATGTGTACTTGTCGTCCTCTTTGACCTTGCCCCTAGCAATCTTGAGACATTTCCCGTGATACCACTCATGGCACAGCTCGCATTCAATCATGAGGCCAGCTTCTGTGCGGCGGCAGATGCAGAAAACTTCCCGGAAGGTTGGATCCTCCCACGCTCGGGAGGATTTCTGATCCCTCTCTTCACTCGTTGCTCTAGATGCAGGCTCGGCTGGCAATCGAGGCTTGTCACTAACAGTATCGAAGCAGTCGAGGTTGCGGTCGTAGACGTAATCCATATGGCTCTTGAGGATATGAAGCGGCGCATTGGTCTTCCCGAACAACTTCTTGCCCTTACGCATCCAATCTTCGTGGCGCTTCTGCTCCTTTTCCAGATCGAGTGTGCCCGCAGGTTTAGAATTGAGCTCATCCACCTTTCTCATGACTTCAGCCACCTCTGCATATTTAGGTCGGTTTGAGTAGTCTAGGCTACGAGACCGCTCCATTAAATCAACAACCTCACGGTGGGCCTCTCTTTGTTTGTGCAAAATCTGGTCGACAGCAGCCAATGTCTCAGGAGAGACAGGTAAAGTGTTTGCATGGACCTGGCTTGAGAGGGCTTCGAGTTGTGGATAGTGAATTATGTCGGCGTTGATAAGTTCTTTTGCCTTGGTTTCCCATTGAAGAGCGGCTTGACACTTGTCGTTATACCACTTCATGTGATCGTTGTAAAGCGGTATATGCAGGCGGTGTCCTTCGGCAACGATCTCACGAACCTGGGCAAGCGTCAGGGACTTGTTACGATTGGCTCTTGCATTATTGCTCCATCGCAGCTGTTCAAGAACAGCCGACAGCTTATCAAGCTCCGGGATATCGATGTTGAATGCGCGACCCTCCTCTATCAGTTCTTCGATCGATTCCTGGTTGTGTCCGAGAATGTGCTCCAGAGCCTGTTCCGCATTTTTCTGAAAACTCCGTATCGCATCAGCGCGCTCTTTCAGTTGATGTTTTTCAGGGCAGTCAAAGCCTATCCGGTCCGCGTCCTCAAGGAGCCGGTAGATGTTGTCGACTCGGCGCATTTCGCGGTCTTTCTGTTCCTGGAAATAGTTTCCAACGGATTTGCGTAGCCCGCTTTGCCAGACCTTGTCATTCTTACGGCGGTTCTGCTGTTTACGCACCGTATAATTAGTCGCCTCTTCGACCCAATCGTTACAGCGCTCAACAAATTCCCTGAGAACTGGTAGGGAGGGGAGGCCGTACGGTATGCGTTCACCCTCATTGAGTAGAGTCCGCAGCGTCTTGAGCGCTGGTGTTGCCCCCTCGTCTAGCAACTTCTCGTACTTTTCCTCCCAAGCTTCTGGCATATTAGCCTTTTCGGAAACCTTCCGGTAGGTCTCGTCCATGTCTTCTTTCGTTTTGCGATAATACACAACATGCTGTTCTCCAGAGAAGCGTTCAGATTCGGGTAATTCGCAGCAAGCATGATATCCGGCATGGAGTAAACAGAGGAATTTGCCAGACTTCAGGCATTTGAATCTTGACAGGTAAGTAAACGACTTGCAATATGAACATTGATACTCTTCTTCTGGTACATCCTCGTCTAGACTCTGGAAGGAGATTGTGCACTGCTGTTGGGTCGATTCGGTGTTGGTGGATTCCGTGGTCAAAGCACATGCATGACTATTGTTCTCCAAATGTTTTGCGATAAATCCCTCTCGTTGTTCTTGTTCTCGCTTGTGTATCTTGTCAAGCGCTGGCGCCAGCCATTTAGCCGTCTGGATGGTTAGCGCACTGATGGGTCCTTCGGCTGCCGTCCACAGGAGTTCGTCGTGAGAAAAACAGGACTGCCTCCGGAACTGCTGTAATCGTTCTACACCTGCGAGACCATAAGGCTCCCAGTCGGAAGGGGCGAAGTTGACAGCTTCGTTGAAATTGAAGCCATGATTGAATCCAGCATGGTATGCTTGTGGGAAGGTTATGACCATCTGTCCAGCTCGTTGGTCCAGCGCAAACACCCTAACGCCCGCCTTCTTAAGCTGATCTGGAGTGAGAAGGGTGACGAGCTGAAAGAGCAAGTCCGGTTGCGTCTCAAAAAGCTCCGGAACCGCTTCCCTCATGGCATTCTCGAACTTTTCGGTGTCTTCAGCAGGTATCCCATACCACGTCTTAGTGGCACCGAAATGCTGGTAGTTGATTGAATACGCGAAATGGTCCTCGTTATGCCAACAGAACGTGGAAAATATCATCCCCACGTAAACCCAAGGCACAGTCATGCCCGAGATATCCGTCTTGATATGTCGAAAGAGACTATCAGGGTGGAGGGGCAGATTGTTGAGGTTCCACGGATCTGAAGAGTAAGAATTGCAAGGGTGGCGTTCGGCTGTTGGAAAGCCGGACCCATGTGTCGTACAATGTATGTCAGCACCATACTCGACCTCCACCGTTTCCTCAAGATTGGCAACAAGCTTCCAAAATTCCCGTTCGACATCATCTTCTGTTACTGGTCTGACACAGTTCAAAACAGGATCAAAGGGCATGCGATTCTCGAAATATGTTTGCTTGAAGTCTGCGGCCTTCTCCTGAAATTGCTTGAGAGAGTAAAGACCGCCTTCTTCGAAGCCGAATTGGCCATCACCGACGAGACATCTAGGACAATTCCACTCGCCCTCTGGATTGGCTTTAAGCGGAGGGTCGAGGCATGGGCCATGGTAGCCGTGATCGCATGACTCGCAGACAATAACCAAGCCAGCGTCGTCACCCTTACCACACGTGTCACACTTCTGTTTCGCGTCGTTAATTCTAAGAGGACACTGCGATGTCGAGAATTGGATATCAAAATGTTTGGTACTTACCTCACCCGGAGGTAACGTTTCATCTCGGGGGGCGCGGGGCGCTGAAGGCCTGAATAAAGACATGTGTGAGCCGGCAACGGTGGGTACGGTTTCTGCAAGTCATCGCCTATTAGCCACACCATCCAGCCAATCAATTGTGGAGGCTCCCCTGTACGGTGGGGATACCGAATCGCTGATCGTTCGGAACATTCAGTCCATCATTCCACGGCTACGCGCAGGACCGGTGCATCCTCGTCCCACCCGCAGTCACACAACATCCCATGTAAGAAAATTCGAACTAAGAATAGACACGTTGAAGAAAAGACAAGTGCCTAACTTGGAGCCCTCAAACGAGTGATTTACAGCAGATACAATTGAGGCACAGTAGAAGGGGCAGCGGCGCAAGTTGCACACTGCTGAATAAGACGTACCTTTTTTTATTCTCTTGCTCCTTCTGCTCCCGCTCTCCGAATCATCCTTGTCTGCGCCTGCTTCTTTTCGGACGGAATCAACGCTATCAAAGCTGAGCTGACGTTTAAGGGCGTTGACGGAACCCAGGCTCGATGGTCGGAAATCAAGTATGTCCTTTGGCAATGACGCTGGGCTATCATGTCGTCTTGGTGGCGGTGTAAAGCTCTTAGCCTCTGGTGGTGTCGGACGGTTGACGCTGGTGAAGCCAGCATTCACAGCTGTAAATCCACCGGAGTTGATTGCCGTGAATCCACTCGTTGCCGGCTGTGGCGTGCTTGACGGTAAATCTGAGGCTGTTGCAATATCGCGATCGCCCTCTGCTCTATATACTCCAAAGCTTGCCTGTAGAGCATCCGTGGCATGCCGCGCAGGCGACTCCCCTCGGAGACTAGAGGGGGTATTGACAGTAGACCGCTTGATCGGACTCGGAGCCGGGCTAGGTGTTAGGGGGCCGCCGTACTCATATTCTAGCTGTTGATACACGCCTGGTTTTGCCTGTCGAAGATAGTGTTCGTAGGGATTGAGCCACCGGTCATACGAGTTTTTGAGAGATGTCGACAACGAGGACATGATTTTGCCGCTGTACCCTAGGTCTCGTCCTATCTCTGCCCACTTTTTTGTCTTACAGACCTTGTCAAATCCTCCCCGAGACTCGACCGCCTTCTTGAGGCGATACAAATCCAGAGGCTTCTTGTCAACATACGGCAGCCTATTGAGGTTTGTGCCCTGCTGTTTGTGAAACTTGGCCAGGGCATCCAAGTAGGTTAGATTGGCCCGTGTACCTGACAACTGGCGTAAGTAACAATACTGATATCAATAAGTCGTGTCAAGAAAGCAAACTCACTGCCCTCGACAGAGTTGAGCTCTTGCTTTCGAGTTCTGAAATGGAATCGCTATGAGGGAAGTCAGCAAATCATTTGTCCCCACAGGAGAGCGAGGGCGCGGGGAGGACGGAAGATTGGGGCTGCTAGTATAGGATTGCTGGATGTACTTACCTCAGTATCAATCGCAAAATCTGGGTTCCATGAATCGGGTGGTATAATCTTGCAGAGCCCGTAGCTACGCGCCTCTGGAGAGATCTTGCGAATATATTCGAGCGGATCTTTCCACTCCTCTTCTGTAGGTCGATAGGCAGGCGCCTCTTGGAGGCCGAAGAGGCGGGATTTCTTTGTGTATTCACGAGTCGCGGTCGGTTGCCCCCGCCGCTCGACAGATCGTAAGTCTAGAGGGGGGCTATGCATCGAACTGAGGGGCAGTTGAGGGTTGGCAGGATGATAGCCGTTCGAGTTGACCTGAGTCTTCGGCTTGGCGGAGTTGGTCGTTGACGGGCCATCGCGGGCGGCACTGGCGGTGCTAACAACAGGAGACGCTCGCGAACTGGCATTAGCACTGGCGACACCCCCGCTCCCGCTGTGGTTGGCGGAGGGGACAGAAACCATGGTCTACTCAATCGATTGCGACGGCGGTATCAGCGGCGGAGTGAATTGGCGGCGCGATAGACCAGGGCGTGATGCACCGGGGGGTTGTGACAATCGGCTCACTGTTGGAATGGGTGCATCGCATGAAGGTCTCGCAGGTGGCAACATAAGCTAGTCGATCACTCTTGGCGCTTGGGGACACAAGTGTAATTAAAGGCACGTGTCTGGGCTGGGATCTGAGTTTGCTGGTCGTCGAGGCCGCGGTCGCAGAGAATATCGAATTACGGTGTCGAGGTGAGAAGCCCGGATGTCATTGAGGACTACTCCGTCTGAGAGAGACACGGGGTGAGGGAGAGGCCAATGTCCAGATAGAGCTTAGGAGCATGCGACGGGTTTCCTTTGAGTCCCGGGCCAAACAGGTCAAAGAAACCAGGTACGAAATTGGAAATGGGCCTATAGTCCCGTGCAGATCGACCGGGGCACCACAGCACCAACACCATCAAATGAGGCACAACCGACTACGAACGTCAAGTCATAAGACCAGGGCCGGGCGATACCTTGCTCAGCAAATGATCTCGAAGTCGATGAAATTACAGCGGATCTTGTTTTCCGTGGAGACAGAGAGAGTAGGGCCGCTGAGATTGTGGTAAGAGCCGGAAAGGGAAACGGGTTCACGGCTCGAATGGGGGAAAAGAGAAAGGGAGAAAGAGGCTCGGACGGGCGTCAGAGAGTCAGAGACGGGTGGATGAGCGAGATGGGCGAGTAGAGAGAGGAAGAGGTGTCGGATGCGAAAGCCAGCTTAGGAAGGGTGGTGTGAACTGAGCGGAGCGACGGGATTGGCTGCGACAGCCCCAGAACACCCAATTTACTGGGGCCATCGGCGCTGTGGTCTGTGCGTCAAACTTGCGGCTACTCAACTTTGATATCGGTGGGAGAAGGGAAGGAAGTGGACAAGTGAATGCGAAGTGTAAGCCATGCGCCTCCGTGGCACGCTAGGAGGTACCTAATGGAGGTACCTGGTGCCTATGAAAAAGTTGTCTCTTCGCTTCTGTCAGGTCTCTTTTCTTTTCCCCTCATCTGATTTCCATGTCGTATTGTGCTATGCAAATGTCCCGAGACCATGGACAAAGGAAGTACAGAAGTGGTATAAGTAAATGAGACAATATAAATTTCTCTCACATTAAACGTACCTAATCGTTGAAGGTAGTCGTCGAAGTGCCATTTTAAATTCTGAGAGTATAGTAGCACACTGGTAGATGAGTAATGCAAGGATGGTGGAGAAAGTGGAGCGCCTGCTACTTGAGAATGAGACTACCTACCTACATGAGGTTCATGAGGTCGGAGGTCGGAAGTACAAGAGTGTCGCGATTGAAACCGAAGTACCTACAACATCTTTAAGATGTACATGAGGTAGGTACTTCGTATATGTAGTACATACATGTACCTACCAAGTAAACGTCACTCTTCAGCATATATGGTAATCATGGAGTTAGACCACATAATATCTAAGGATACTTTACCTACCTAAGTCAGTTAGGAACCTACCACAAAACGTCGTTAGAGCTTCATGGCTAACTGGGATGATTTGGGGGGATGATTGGGGTACTTCGTAGGTAGTTGGGGTTCGACGGGGCTGCGGCCAGCATGGCACTTTGTGGCGGGGCCTCTCGCGGAGGTACAACTGGGACTACCTGTACATACCTACCTACATGTACGTGGTAGGTAGTACGTAACTTCAATAAGTGGTCTCGGTCTCTCTTTGCTCTTTAAATATTCTCGTTACTTTAGGTGGCGAATGTAAAGACTCCCTGTTTCTTTTTGCGCATAGGTTGCCCTTGCTTCTTCCATCCTCCGCTGCCTATTCCAATGCTGTTAGAGAACCGAGATGCATAAGAAGACAGGGGGGGAGACTGTTAGCATTCCTAGACCAGGCACTTCGTATCTCGTCAAGTACCTAAGGATTAGTATATCAACCCGCCAAGGCAGCAGTTTATAGCAGTTTACTTCTTATGGCAAGCTTCTTCACTAGGCTATTGATGCGACAGGTACGTAAGGTATAGATTGAAAGCATCTCTAGACTACAAACACAGTTAGTTGAAAGCATTTATAGCTAGCAATGCACTACAGATTTCCATACCTTAAGTACCTAGTCATCTTGCCTAGATGTACTTGGAAGGATATAAGTTGACAGGTATTAAACTGCTGATTCACATGCGCTATAAATCTATTTCACAGCGGGGCATCGAGTTAAGCGTCGATCATTCCTTAATCTCTCGGAGCCAACAATCGGCATTACATGAATCGTGCCATTTCTCGGCCGACGGATCCAATTACCTATCAGAAAAAAAGAGAGTGAATGCATGTTGTCAGCTTAATACTTCCTTGATATGCCTTATCCTTCGGGCCACCAAAGCATACACACTCGTCTTATACGTGTATACAAGTCTGACAATGTATTCAAGTACACTACTAGGCGACCTGTATTAAGTACTCGATGTTGAAAACCCATGATGTTTCCAAAATGTGCTTTGCCAGTAGATGTTTTGTAGACCTGAAATCGAAGTGTCCGCTTGGATTCACAACAGACTAATATGGTGATACCCTCGCCCGCAAAGCTTCCAGCCGTTTGGCGTGGTTCTCTACGCTGCCAGACAATCATTCCGGAATGCACTCTACTAATCAAAATATGCCCTGACAATTTGACTAGAGTCGCCAGGATCCAGCGCCTTTTTCCCCCTTGGCTTCTTGAACAACCTGTCGATCTCCTTCTGCCCGCGCAGCCTCAGGCTCATCTCCATCATCATGTCGCCCCAGGCCACCTCGCCCTCGCACCGCGGGCAGTGCCCGGAAACCGGGATGACGTGGTCCGCGGCATTGTCCCCGAGCAAGTGCCGGCTCCAGCAAGCCAGGTGTCCCGTGCCCTCGCATCCCGCGTTCGAGCACGTCGCGTACAGCCCTCCGTCGTGCGGGAGGCTCTCGCCACAGACCACGCACGCGCCCTCGCGCTCGAAGGAATACAGCTCCCGCGTCTTCGCCACGTAGCTCTTCACCGGCGCATAGTCCAGCGGGAGGGTGTGGATGCCCCAGGGACTGGGGGCTTCTTCTCCGGACATACTATTACTATCGCCGGTCTCGCTCTGCGGTGGAGCAAAGCTCGTATAGACGGGGATAGTCTTGGGTAGAGGCTCCTCTACGGTTTCAAGATACTTTGTCCACGCTCTATGCACCTCGAGCGCGAAAAAGTTGAGCTTCAGCGGCAGTCGCGCGAAGCTGGGCACGCCTAGGAGGAGATGGACGTTTGAAATGATAGACTTCACCGTGTGACGGGGCCGCTTTGGACCCCCGCCACGCTTCTTCTGCGTCGGGATCGTGATTCGCGACGCGGTTGGGATGTGCAGTGATATGTGCGGGTTGTTGAGTGCCCATCTATTGCGAGATTAGTTACGGCGCAAGATACTATAGGTATGAGATCGACAGAGGGGGAAGGGGAGACGCACTCGAACTTCAACGCGGCTACCATGCTTGGAAACCCAGAGACCAGACCGACCATTTCCCATGGCCGCAGTGTCCGCTTTGATGTCCGGGCGGCGCCACCCTTGGATTCGCCGTTGTGTTGCTTTAGTCGCCGAGGGGGATTCGGCGTTGAGCCAATGTAAAGTGATGCATGGCTGACAGTTGAGCGCAAGATATACACGGTATATAATGGTGGCAGTGGTTTACCAAGGCCCGGCATTGTGGTATTCAAACCTCACCCTCCAGACGCCTGGTTAGAAGAGGATACGTAATGGACGTTGCTGGGGCGACAAGACCCAATTCTGCTGCCATTGCATCATATCTTGCTACATATGGTGATGGAAAGGCGCCTGTCCAAACTCCCAAAAGAAGAAACGAGAAAAGAAAACCCGAGTCTGTGGAGGGTAGGAGATATACGGGTAGAGAAAGAATTAAATAAAAAAGGTTTCATGCTGTTTATTGTTTATTGTTGCAGAGCGGGGTGGACGAGGTGGACGCACAGACCACCTCTACACACAGCGAATAGCCGCCGCACGTTTCAGATGGGGAGCGTTTACACAGCGCGGAGAATAGCCTCGCCAGCGCCAGCAAATGAGTTTGAAGGCTCATGAAGGGTATAATGACATTGATTATTCTTGTGCCGTTCAGTTATCTTGAAACGAACGTAGATGCTGGATGACTCTGCAGACTAGCTTCTCCTGCTGTCATCTATTTAAACGCCGGAAATGATACTTTATGTATACATGGAATTTTACAACAGTCCCTGTTTCTGCAAATCGTAGTAGACCTTTTCGGGCATGACGTTGCCTTCAGCATCCTCCATCTGAACTACGCTCCCATCTTCTACCTTGTCTTTCCGCCTATCCTTTTGTATCTTTTCCCACAGTCTCAGAGCTTCGTCGATATGTATAATATCGCGGAAAAGAGAAGTGTTCGTGATGCCCAGACACTTCAGACCATGGATATGCCGAGCCTCGTTGAAGTGCTTGTCGAAGGCCCTTCGTCCCATGTAAACAAAGTTGCCACATATCTCGCACGCGAACTCGACTCCCAATCCGTGCAACTTGTATAGCCAGAACGGGATGGGCTTCCCGTCCCAGGCCAATGGCAGCTTCAGTGGGTTGTAGATCCTGTCATCATCGTCGCCCTCCTCGCCTTCCTCCCTCTCCGCTGCCTGCGCAGCAGACACTGACGCACTAAAGAGATTCTCAAGCTCTTGTTGCCGTTCTCGTTCCGTCATGAGTTGTTTCCGTTCGACGTTGACCCGTGTGTCGCTACGTTCCGTACTCATAGCGCCCGCGAGACGCTTGACGCGGTACTCGCGCTCTGCAATGGCCCTTTCTTTTGATCTTGCCGGCGAGGGGGCCCCCTTGTTGGCGTCTTTGGTGAAGCCCGCTGACTTTTCCTGTTCTCTCTTCTTCCTCTCGCTCTCTGCTCTAATATGCTTCTTGCCATTAAGATGACCCTTATACACATTCTCATTAGTGAAAGCCTTCTCGCAAGCCTCACACCATATTCCATCACTAGTGGCAGGGTTTCCGGCGCCCGTGGTAGGAGCCGGATCTTCATTGCTCCACTCTGGCACTTTATCATTCTCCCAGTCTTCCTCAAACTTCTTATCGAACTCGGAAAGCACCTTATCAATGTTCTCGAGGGGCCGGGTTTTGCGCATGAACGTCTCCAATGCTAGAGCCAGGTGGCCGACATAAGCGAAGTATTGGTCCGTCAATTTCTCGGACCTCTTTAAACCACCAGCGCCTGGCGCAAAGTTGTCAAACAAGTCCAGATACTGTAGATAGCTAAGCCTCTTTGCGTTCGGCAGGTTGAGATACTGCGCGTGGCAGGTCTGAATGTCGAAGAAGCGTCCGAAGCCCTCCTCTCCGGTGAACATGACATCGACTATGCTCGGCTGGGCGGCCTCATCTGCGGATTTCTTAGGTCGGTATGCGCGCTCAAGGTTCTCGACTGGCTCGTTGGGGTACCTCGCGTGAAAGCTCCTTATTTCGGCTAGTTGCTTATGAAATTCCTCCATCGGGTCTCCCGCGCCAATCTGCTGGATTTCGCGCGATCTTGTTCCTTCGGCATCGCGATAGATCTCGAGTAGCTTGGCAGACTGCGAAGAAATGCGATCGAGAAATTGGGCGATCTGGTGATCGCGTATCAAGCGATCTCGAATCTATGAGCACAGTTGTTAGAGATTTCGACATTGCCTTGCGAAATGGAAACATACCTGTTTTGGCTCTTCACCAATCCGGTCGGCGATAGCTTGTTCCAGGCGCTCAACGTCCTCATGGAGGAACCGTTGCTCCTCCAACAGCATACTGGAGAGATGGGTCTGCCGACCGATGAAGTAGATCAATTAATAGGAATTAGTGTCGCTTCTATCGTTCGAATCAAGACGTGCGAATGAGATGGCTCGGAGGGGATGGTTAGAACCAAAGTCTAGTTCAAAAGTACAAGAAGTAAGAATGCATGTGAATGAGTATGAGGCTGAAGAGAATTGCAGAAGCATTGCTAAGTAGCTGCAAGTAGCAGTGTACCTCTGTCCCCCTTTATCACATACCACATACTTATACTTCGTTATTTCGGTAAACTCGCTTAACTGGCTATCTGACTAGCGTATAAATCTCTATCGGCCGACCCGCTCTGTGAACTTGTTATGGATTAAGACTAGCCCCGGTCGCCTTCAGCAACTTCCCCACTTAAACTTCAACGAGGAATTGCGCCGGCGAAGCTTCAATCCAGCCTTCGTCGCATCTCAACAAAACCAACCCATCTACCGTAGACAATCCATCTCGCCACTCCAAACTTTCTACGGACACCGGCATCACAGCACTCTCCACGAAACAATCGCAACACCCAGCCCTGATATTCAAGATGGCGGAAGGCGGTGGCATCGATCGTCGCGCCGACGAGAAGATGGAGTTTTCCACCTCGAAAGAAGTTACCGTCCATCCCACCTTCGAAGCCATGTCACTGAAAGGCGAGTGACAAACCAATGCCCATCAATCTTGGCGTCACCATCGAATGAAATGTGGCTAACTCTCACCAGAGAATCTCCTCCGAGGCATCTACGCGTACGGCTACGAGTCTCCGTCCGCTGTTCAGTCCAGAGCCATCGTCCAAATCTGCAAGGGTCGCGACACCATTGCCCAGGCCCAGTCCGGTACGGGCAAGACCGCGACATTCTCCATCTCCATGCTCCAGGTCATCGACACCGCCGTTCGCGAAACCCAAGCTCTCGTCCTCTCTCCCACTCGAGAATTGGCCACCCAGATTCAGTCTGTTGTCATGGCCCTTGGCGACTACATGAATGTCCAATGCCATGCGTGTATTGGCGGTACTAACGTCGGCGAAGACATCCGCAAGCTCGACTATGGCCAGCATATTGTCTCCGGCACACCTGGCCGGGTCGCCGACATGATCCGCCGCCGACACCTGCGGACCAAGAATATCAAGATGCTCGTCCTCGACGAAGCCGACGAACTGCTCAACCAGGGTTTCCGTGAGCAAATCTACGACGTGTATCGATACCTTCCCCCTGCGACGCAAGTCGTCGTTGTCTCCGCCACCCTCCCTTACGATGTTCTCGATATGACGACGAAGTTCATGACCGACCCCGTGCGCATCCTGGTCAAGCGTGACGAATTGACCCTGGAAGGCCTGAAGCAGTACTTCATCGCAGTGGAGAAGGAGGACTGGAAATTCGACACGCTTTGTGACCTGTACGACACTCTGACTATCACACAAGCCGTCATATTCTGCAACACTCGACGCAAGGTCGACTGGTTAACCGACAAGATGCGCGAAGCCAACTTCACCGTCAGTAGTATGCATGGAGACATGCCTCAGAAGGAGCGAGACAGCATTATGCAAGACTTCAGACAAGGCAATAGCAGAGTATTGATCTCTACCGATGTCTGGGCTCGCGGTATCGACGTTCAGCAAGTCAGCTTGGTCATCAATTATGACCTGCCCAGCAATCGTGAAAACTACATTCACCGCATTGGCCGGAGTGGACGATTTGGCCGCAAGGGTGTTGCGATCAATTTCGTTACAAGCGAAGATGTGCGGATTCTCCGTGACATTGAGCGTAAGTCTTCGCTCTCCTACATCTAACAATTCGAAGTACTAACCTCACTAGTATATTATTCGACTCAGATCGACGAAATGCCCATGAACGTGGCAGACCTCATTTCCTGAAGGGTCATCTGTGCTAGCACATTAATGATCATCATGTTGGGGACTGATGACAAAGCTTACAGGTGCAGCTGTGGAAGTGTAAAAAACGAGCTATTTAATCGTGGGAGGAAATGGGCATGTTTATTAGTGGTAAGTTACGAGGCTCTTGCTTATGGTTCGTGAACGACGTCGCTGACATAAGAAGCACCGTATCTCAATTTGACGCTGCGACCTTACGACCACCAACACCGAAATCTTAACTCGGCCAAGGTGTGAAACAATGACGAAAAAGACGGCTTTACTCCCTCTCTCTCTACGTATCGAGATGGCAGCCTTATACTAACTCAGCCCCATAAGCTAAAGTTGTGACGATGTGGCATCCAAATTTTTATTATAATGTCTGACCGGAAACTCGCCAGCTCCGACTCATCGCGTAATCACTTTCCCTGAGCTTCGAATCCTGCGGTCATGTCAGGCACTTTCGATGCTAATACGTTTGTCCTTTTTTCTGGTGTAAGGCGAGGCCAACACGGCTATTAGTCAGAGATGGCAAGTTTCTTTCGTGGGCTTTTATCCACTACCTGATCACGAATATCTACGCACCCGGAAGGTAGGTTGATTCATGACTGTGCTGTTGCAGTGACCTGATGATCATGGCTACCATCCATATCCAGCAACAGTCACTGCCTAACCACTAGCCACTGTCCCAATCCAATCGTCTCCATAACAACCGATGCTTATGATATTTACTCCGTCTCGTCATACCTTTCGCGGTGTGTTGACTATGGATAGCACACAGACAAGCTTGCCGATTTAAATATCACAACATGGTGATCTGATGACAAGAGTGCCAAGAACGCCAAGTTTATGCGTCCCCGCACCACATAATAAATCACTGTCTGAATACATTTAGTGTATGGCTAGATCCAAAAGACACTGTCTGCACAATTCCATCCGTTTGCTCTTACAAGGCCTGATCCTCTGTGTTCATGACCCAGGACGCATCCCAGTTCATTCCGGTCGCGTCGCGCGTCGTTGTCGTTCATACCGCACGTCAAATGCCTGATACCTATCACAAGCACTTTCTGGACGGCCACCTTCATGCATGGTACTGTACCCACCGAGATCCTAGTCTTGTTCGCCGACTAGAAGTAGCGTCGGGTAGCAAAGACGCACTACCTGTGTTAGTCAAAATGCGGGGAGGCTAGGTTATCTGCCTTACAAAGGTTAGATACTGACAGAATACCCAGATACCTGTGACAAACCCAGACCCCGGAAGCGATATTCTATGTGCACTCGTCGCACGATTCGTCACGTTATAGGCAAAGGTGATAGTATTCGTCATATATTTTCCAGATATATACCAAAATCCAAGTTAGACAGCTAGCTAGCTATCTAGATACCTGGACATCCGACACGCCATTCGTATATACACACACAGAGAGAGACATAAGAGAACGTATCTACAGACGTTGGCAGATGCAAGCCCAAGGGCGGAATGCGAAACGAATAGTTTACAGGCACTGGGAGTACCACTGGCTCTGGGCCTTGCAGGTTGAGCCAGAGTCACAGACGGTGCAGCCGGTGTAGGTCTGTCCGCCGCACTGGCCGTACTTGGCGACGGAGCAGCCGCCACCTCCCGGTGGTGGTGGCGGGGGAGGGGGAGGGGGAGTGGTGCCGCCGCCCTTGGGTCTCATTAGCATTGGACTTGGATATGTAGGCGTGGATGAGGTGAGACATAGTCGAATGGGTGACTATGATGAAAGGACGAAAGAAAGAAAGAGGAGTGAGGGGAACTCACGGAAAGCTGCGACTTGATGAACGCCAGCGCCTGGGAGCCGTATTTGTTGACGTACTGCTGGTGCGAGTTGGCGTCGTTGCCGTTGCAGCAGTAGGGGTCCGTGCTATCGCAGTACGACTTGATGATGGCCGGGTTGGCGGGCGAGCACCTGAAGCCTGACGGGCGGGCGGCGAACTATGATTACATCACATGTCAGCAGTTGTTGGGTTTCCACGAGACCGCGACAACGGGCCTCGTCGAATTGGCCGGTAATAACGTCTGTTGGGATATAGACTTACTCCTCCGGCCGTGCAGGTACCGACGTTGTAGGGCAGACCGGCGATGTTGTGCGGGTCACCCATGAAGATGGCGACCTTGACGGCGGCCAGGGCGTTGCCGGTTAGAGTAGCGCCGGCGCCACCGCAAAGAGCGTTGTCCACGATCTGACCACCCTGTTCCATGACAACGATTAATACGAGGCGATGCAACGGTCTATAGGTATCGTGGCGCATATTACCTGAGAGTATCCGATGAGGACGATCTGCGTGCTCGGGCAGCGTTGATTAAGGCTGTTCACCGCCGAGACGACAGCAGCCGTTCCCTGCTGGGCGGACGAATCGTAGGAGACACCGCCGCACTGAGCCTGGCCACCGCAAGCGGGATACGTGATGGCAGAGGCCTGCGATCCAGAGTACGCGGCCAAGACCTGGTTCACAAGGCCGCCGGCCGTGCCATATCCAGGGGGCGCGGTCGTCTCACGAGCACCGAAGATGTAGACGCCGGGACAGCTCTGGCGTTCGGCGATCTCGGCGGGCGAGGCGCTGACACCTGCCGCCGCGATGATCGGGGCGAGATGTGTGATCTTCATGATCGAAATAATCCCTCTAGATATTTTGCGGTGGAGGTATCGTCGAAGAGCCGGCCCGAGGTATAATTGAAGTTGGCAGCTGCTCTACTTCCTTCCTTCGCCTGGTCTTCTTGAAGGAAACCGGTCGAAAGCCAGCTTCCTCCCCCGTCTTATATACCATTTTCCAGACATGCAGCTTTCATGTCTCGAGCTGCGACGGTCCACTCAAGCTGTCCAACGATTCCGCGGTTATAGGAAGGAGGTAGACCTGCTGGCCGGTTTTTCTCCCTCTCTTTTTTCCTTGTCCCTGCTCTTCTTCTCATTTGGTAGTCGTCCTCGACCCCTGAGGTCGTCCGTCTGTGTTCACGGACCGTCATGGCTCGCGAAGCAAGGAGATATCGGGTGAGTGGCTGATCTAACCGCAGTCGCGGTTAAATGGTTAAATGCGATCCGATCAGACGACAAGCCCGAGAGATCCAGTGCCCCAGACAAGCCCCAGGGGCGTGTTCCCTCCTGTGCCTGAATGGGCAACATGACGATGTCTGATTGGCCAGAGCGTTCAGCTTCGTTGCCGAATCCGGGTTGGGCTCTCAGACGTGCCGTGGCCCCGTCGGTGACACCTCCCAGTGGGGTAGAATGGAGGCGACAGGATATGGGGAAGTGGGGCCGAGACGCTTACGTGGAAGGGGAGATCCGGAGGTTGCAAGCGAAAGCTCCGGGGTGAGATGGGAGGGATTGGTGAGATGGTTCAAGGTTAGGCCCGGACAATCGGCACACTGCAGGATGGCCGAGAAAAAAAGACGAGTTGGTCTCTGCAACCTGAAGTTGTCATCCAGTCATCCACCCATCCCCTGTTCCTCAACACACAACCCGCGCTCCTAGCCCACCCAGACCGGTAAGTTGTCCGTGTAAAAGACCTTCACTAGGAGACTTTCACATGGAAACTGACCGCTCGGACAGTCGGTGTGGCCTTGGACTTTACTTACCTACTTCCTATCTGGATTTGTTTACTACAGAAAAAGTGGAACGCGGCGAGATGCTAAAAAAAGGTGTTGTCGTTGAGTGAGGTGTGGCAACTTGCGTGGTAGCAACATCGGGCTTAGTCTCTGAACTCGCTTGAGAGAAGGTCGAGTTCAACGACGGGTAAT
The DNA here is from genome assembly GCA_022578495.1 of Nemania sp. NC0429. Taxonomy (NCBI): domain Eukaryota; kingdom Fungi; phylum Ascomycota; class Sordariomycetes; order Xylariales; family Xylariaceae; genus Nemania; species Nemania sp. NC0429. The sequence goes on from MU392214.1 coordinate 41,398, forward strand.
ATCCAACGTGGCTCTAGATGCATCATCTCTAAACACCATGTTACCTTGATGTGCTTTTAGGCTAATTGGGAATGCCATCAATCCGCCAATCAACACCCAGCGAGACGGGTGTTGCACTCATCCTTGCTGTCCTCTTACAGCCTCACTTGCAGATGCAGGCGAGCAGGCCGCCGGTATCCAGGTACGGAGTTACGATGCGGATTTCCTAGACCGGGGCGCGCATCGATGACGAGCCCAGGTGCGTGGGCCAGACGACCAACTTGGCGTCCATGGCAAGCGACTATATAAGCGTATAGCATCTCAGCAACCGACGACGAACTGAGACCTGCTCGACTCAGTCACCAGGCACTGGCATACGAAAGGTCATCTCCCCGATCGATCTTTCTTTCATCTCCATCATGCTTGGATCGGTCGCTCTCGCTGTCCTCGCGGCGGCTTCCAGCGCCGTCGCGTCGCCGCTCGACCTCATCAAGCGGACGTCGCCCGGCACCGGCACCAACAACGGCTACTTCTACTCATTCTGGACCGATGGCAAGGGCAGCGTCACCTACAACAACGGTGACCGAGGCTCGTACGATGTATCAGTAAGTAGACAATCGCTCTCGCGGCATCAGCGTCACGTGGGCTCCCTCAGCTCAGCCAGCCCATATCATATGACGGAATACTCTTCGGGAATCATGGACTGACTTGGCCATCTATAGTGGAACAACGTGAATAACTTCGTGGCGGGCAAGGGCTGGAACCCGGGCGCCAACCGCGTCATCTCGTACAACGGCACCTGGAACGGCCAAAGCGTCAACAGCTACCTCTCCGTCTACGGCTGGACCCGCAACCCGCTGATCGAGTACTACGTCGTCGAGGCCTTCGGCTCGTACAACCCGTCCTCCGGAACCACCAAGCTGGGCTCCGTCACGTCCGACGGCGGCGTCTACGACATCTACCGCACCCAGCGCGTCAACCAGCCCTCCATCGAGGGTACATCCACCTTCTACCAGTTCTGGTCCGTCCGCCAGCAGAAACGCGTCGGTGGCACAGGTTCGTCGACCCCTACCTCGTCTCCGACCATGTTTTCCTACACTCCCCTTGTGCCGCCCCCTCCCCCAAAAGAAAAAAAACTCCACTGTATCGAAGCCTGGAGTGATCACTACTAACTCATCCGCCACAGTGACAATGGACAACCACTTCAAGGCCTGGTCCTCCTCCGGCCTGCAGCTCGGCAGCCACGACTACCAGATCCTAGCCACAGAAGGCTACCAGAGCAGCGGTTCCGCCAGGATGGAGGTCTGGGAGGGAAGCGGCGGCGGCACCACCCCGCCTCCCCCTCCCCCACCACCACCACCACCACCGGGAGGTGGCGGCTGCTCCGTCGCCAAGTACGGCCAGTGCGGTGGATCGACCTACTCCGGCTGCACCGTCTGCGCCTCCGGCTCAACCTGCAAGGCCCAGAGCCAGTGGTACTCCCAGTGTCTGTAAGCTGAGAGCTATCTACGTGGCTGGCGGATATCAGTCGTGACGGAAAGGGGGGAATTCTTGGTTGTATCCTGCTCGGGGTAGGGTGCGGGGGTCTGTCTGGAGACATATCATCGGTCTCCCCCATGCTGTGCTACGCTATGCGTGGGAGAGCACATGATATGATATGTCGATAGCGCTTCTGTCAGGTATATATTATTGCGAGGCTAGCCGAAGTACATACATCCATTCGATGCGGAAATACATCATATGACGTTTATACGGCTTGTGCCTTAAGTAGTTGAATTGTACTGCTAAGATAGGTTGTTATTGGTGATCCCTAGGGCATGGTCGGGAATATGTTCGGCTAGAAATCCGTATGCGCCTCCTGCTCGCCAAGAGAGAGATCTCTACTATATAGTATGCCCAGCTTGTAACTGCCAAGAGGTGATAGTGTTCCGTTATCTAGTCCGCGGGCGCTCCATGATTCCGAACCTTCCATCCCTTTCTCGAAGCGCGTAAACACTGATTCTCTACAGCGTACCTCTAGGAAGACCAAGATCCTCATCGGGGTACTTCGTGCCAATAGAACCCGCATACGAAGTACGAAGGACACCAAATTACCCATATCCTCGTCCAGGGGAATGGAGCCAGATATTACGTACCCGCAACTGTCTCGGTGAGCGCAATCACGACAGTGCTCTATATCCGTAGGCGGGGTGTGTCGTTCGCAAGATTCCTAAAAATTTAGGAACATTGGCCAACGGGGGAATCGAACCCCCGCGGCCTAGCGATACTAAGCAAGGATATAGAGTAATGATATTGCGGCATCGCTAGGGTCAGACATATCGCTAGGCCATACCAACTCGGCCAACAGATCAGGGATATATCTCGGTATATAAAGTATACTTTATTTTCAGAGTCACCCCCTATGGGACGTCCCCTAGCAGAGTTCCGTTGGTAAAACTTTGTCGGGATCGCCTGATTATAAGAAGTAGGCTGCAGGTGTTACCAACTAATGCTCAGTCGAAATTTGTTGTTATACATTAATAATATCTAGAATTTATTCCTTGAATCAACGCCGGTGTTTCGAGTTTGCTATACTCATTATATAGAGCGTTGAAAGTTTTACGGCCTCGCCGGCAGTCCTTGCTTAGATTTCGTATAAATTAATCTCCTTCGTAAACCCAGCAACGAAGCTTTCTAGCACAGCGCATTAATACTCAATGCGCTTCACTATGACGTGTTCAGCAATAAAACTAGGTACAGAGTCTTCCAAACGACTCGATACGCCCTAAATACTTCATAGTTCTTCAACCCCCGTATCTCTCACAAATTTTCCGGACCCCCTCCACCCCCCTGCCCCTTTTAAACCCCTCCAAAATTAACACAGTGCCAGCTCTCGATATCCAAGGGATCTCCCTCCCCGGAATACGTGCTTCGGTAAGGATACCTGCAATGCCGATGCCGATACGAGACGCCGGCATCGACGCTGTCGCCGACGAACTTGGTCCCCACAATCTCGCCCGGGGCGCGCCCCTCCTCAACCCAGTCGACGACGGCCGCGAGGACGTTATGCGCCCCGTCGAACGGAATACCGTACGAGGCCGGGCTCCCGCCCTGTCCTACAACCCAGGCGCCGGGGCCGCCGCTACAGTGGTTCATGCCGGGGATGCGGAAGAGCCGGAAGAACTCGTCCATCCCGGCCCCGGTCCCAGCCCCGTCGAGCTCGAGGTCCGCCAGCCGCCGCCAGAAGCGGACCGAGTTGAGGCTGCTGATCTGCTGGTCCTGCTGGCCGTGGTACGCGAGGACCTTGCCCCCGCGGCGCCGGAACGCGGCCAGCGACGATGGCCACGTGTCGATGTCGGCCGGATTCTTCCGGACTGCGAGCGCCGCGTCCGCCACCGTGTACGTCGTCGGGTCCCATGACGGCTGCCCGAGGATCGCGTACTTGAACCAGTCGGCCGAGGGTCCGTAGGGCTGGCCCGCGTAGAGCCCGTCCGCGGCCAGCAGCTCTCCGCCCGGGTTCACGCGCGGGTATAAGAGCGTGCCGTTGGGCCAGAGGTAGTCGGCGAAGATGGTCTTCACTTTTCCCACCTGCGCCGGGCTGAGGCAATCCGTCGAGGCCCTGCTGCTGCTGGTGTTATTCTTGTCGCTGTTATATCCGCACAGCAGCCTGTCTACATCGACGTGGCACAGCGTCGGATCCTCGATGATGCCGTCGTTGACGCCGTCGATATAGTCGCACTGCCTGAGGACCTCGTCGTGGATCGTCGTCTTCCACGTCTCGGCCGGGATGAAGTCCGGCGCCCTCGCGTCCCCCGTGATGGGGAAGAAGCTGGCCCGCCACGAGTACAGGCTGTTGAAGTCCAGCGCCGGCGCCCCCGCCACGATGCCGTCGAAGTCCCCCGGGAACTTCTCCGCGCTGCCGATGCCCTGGCGCCCGCCCAGCGAACATCCTATGTAGTAGGATTTCCCCGGCTTTCGGTCGTAGAAGCGTGAGGTGAGGTCTTTTCCTATCTCGACGGAGGTGTGCAGACTGAGAGCTATGTCAGATAAGATGGATGGCCCGCGTTCTGATCGGGTGCACATTGCGGACTGCGGGCGCATACTCACGCTCGCCAGCTGAAGTCGATCACGGCGTCTTCATTTCGATAGAAGGCCGCGCCGCTGGATCCGTTATGACCGTTATTCGTGCCGAAACCTGGTAGGTGTATTAATGGGTCATTGAAAAGCGGAAAAAAAGGGGGGGTGCAGTCCAAGAGTTGGTAATTAGACAGGGGCTTTTTTGAAACATACTACACAGACCGAATTAGTTTTACGTCCAAATCTCACAGTCTTCTCATCATATGCAACACTCAACCATACCTTGAAAACCCATTCGCAGCCCCATAAGCAATGTCCTCATATTTTATACCTAATCATCCCCATCAGCCATAAACCAGCGATTCCTAAAACCGCATCAACTAACATCCGTCCAAGCCGCCATTCCCAGTAGCCAGCGTCCGCCCGTTCCACGCCTCGGGGAGCCAGAGCTCGTAGTGAAACCCCGAGCGGCCGGACGTAGGAACCGACAGCGTGACCCGGCACAGGTCGACCGCCACGGCCTGGCTCGCTCGATTGCACGACGGGTCGGTGTCGGGAAGCCCGAGAGTCGTGCCCGCTGGCACGTAGTCGAGGTGATTCAGCACCGCGTCCCCAGCGACGTGCGTCCGGGGCTTGAAACTGAGACACTTGGTTCTGAAGCTGGTGCGGGGATCGGCAGCGTTCGCGAGAATGAAGTGCGCCACGCACAGACTCCATAATACCCAGGCCATGATCGCAGCGAGAGGCCCGGAGGTCAATTCCCCAGTTGTGAGTTAAGGGAATGAGACATCGTGAGAGAAGCTTTCTTTGCCTTGGAGTATCGGCGGCGGCCCATCTTATGTATCACTCCCGTCTCCGACTCTCCAATCCTGCGATAAATATGTGGGGTTCAGAGTCAAATCCATTGGCCACAGCGTAATAAATGGAGTTTCCCTTGCATTGGCATCGGCTCCTCTCTGGTGTACTATTGTTTATAGATGCGGGAGGTTTTCTCCAAAGAGATGGAGACTGTCAGGCGTGTTCATCAGTACGATGGACCCCGCCCTCCCGGCCATTTTTTCGGACCATAGGGACGATGCTGAGATACCTAAACGAGCGTAGCTGTACAGCACTGGATGAAGAAGGAAGGTGAGGCTGGATAGGCAGGTAGTAGATTGATAGCGCTTTTGTAAGATATATATTGGCCAGCCGGAGTACATATACTCGCGCAGCAATACGTAGGCATATAAAAGGAACTAATACGTGCGGTGTTTTCGCCTCTCCCATTTGTATCCAGTCTTTCTCTCCCTATCTTTCTTTCTTTTCTGTCATGTTTCTCAAATTCTCTTATTTATTTTTATCTTCATCTTGATGGCCTTCACACATCCTCCGGAGTTTCGCTCCGGCTCTCGCGGGAATCAGGTTCCAATTCCACAAGTCCGATGAGGTTCGTCTCAGGCAACACAGTAAGTCGGATGCGCGTGTCAGCGCCCTCAACAAGATCATATACGTCGCTATCCTTCCGCCTATTGCCGTACGATAACATATATGCGGCAGCAACTGAAGATACCTGTGAGATAGCATGCCATAAATTTCCAATGATGGGGAAGCGCGAGTGGGAGAGGTACAGAACCATCAATGCCAGGATGCATACGGCATCAACAAATATTATTACAGAATTTTGTATGCCCTTAAGGCTGGGTAGTTTTCAGCCTTTGCTGCCTAGCAATTTGTGCCTTGATGAGGCCTCTCTTCAAGATAATTGGAAATGGCCCCCAGTGCCACAGGCGTGGGGTCAGTGCCGGCGTGGTGTACTCCTGATAAACATGCTCTATTGAAATGCTTGCTTATGACTTCTTGCCTGCGATCTGTATTGATAAGCTCTTGGACTGTTGACATATCTGTCCTGCCGTGGCAGTAGGACACAGTCCCTATGCAGATTTATTAGGACTGACCTGTCTACAATAATAATAGCTAAAGATCAAATTGCCTACATCACATTTACAACTAAAGATAAAACTAGCCTATCCGAGGTGGAATGTGTAAGGCGCAGAGGAGAGAAAGGTGAATGCTAAGAGAAGTTAATTTGCGAGTATGGGAACTGTCACAAATGATGATGGTAGGGTTATTGACCCGTTAGACAACATTGCACGGCATCCCACTGCCTAAATAGCGACACAACTCAATAGGTTATATATACTCATTTCATCATCATGATTTCTGCCTATTAGCGCTTTACGGGCGTCAGTCGGCTTTAAGGAAACTCACTTGCTCACTCATTTTGCTACTTGCTCACTGTCTCACTCACTCATCCGCTCACTCATCCACTCACTCACTCATTCACTCACTTACTCACTCACTTACCTGCTCACTCACCTATCTCATCTCATTCTATTATATATCAGATCATCGCATATTGTATTAAACCATCTCATTCCCTCCTTTCACATCATTCTTTTTCATCTCAGTTGTTCTTCACTCACAGCTTATTCTGTCTTATGAATCACTATCAGTCCTGTGAAATTGCGGCTTGGGAGAACTCACCACCGTAATCCATCGCCAACAAGTAAATCATCCCATGATCAATCTTTATAGAAGCAGAAAAATCATAATAAATGAGAAGTAAAACAGCCTTATACATGAAAACACAAGACATCACAGTTGACGGCCTAGCCCTATCAAATCTCACTCTAACTCTCTATTCCCTTCCCCTTTCAATCCACCGCTCTCTTCTCACCTAATCAATTCTAAGCCCCAACAACCAACTAGCCACTGGACTGAACATCCACTAGAGCCCGTGTACGTAACCCCGGGAGAATAAGAGATCTTTAGCACTTCTCGATCACTGCTTTGCCTTTATCTTCAGGTGCTCACGCCGTGCATCCCATCCCATACCTAATATCACTGATTCACTGCTGCTGCAGCTGCTACATTCTCTCCATTTCAGTCATCACGCCTAGGCGATCCAGTATTGCAACACCGCCTCGTCACTTACTCACTCACTCACTCACTATCATGGGTAGCAGCAGCAATATCCTCTTCATTCTGACCACGGTGGGAGACAACACACATTGAAGCGAACACACTGTGGATATAAAAGAGTATCTTTCATTTTTATTTTATTTTATTTTATTTTATTTATTCATTTCATACAGAGAGTTAATGAAGTGATGAGGGATATCATGCCGCCATAGCTCATAAGCCAGCCGCTCTTACAACCGACCAACCAACCAATCAATCAATTCCAGCTTATATTTTGTTTTTCACCTCTCACGCCGCTCTCGCCCCCCTTTAACCCCCGGGAAGATACATTGCTCGGGTGTGGTACTCCTTTCCCGTCCCTCCGTCCCTCCCTTTTTCCTTCGGGAAATGTCCATACCCATGTTTGTCCGTCATCCCCCAAGCAAGAATCATAATCAAGGGCTCAGAACGCTCTTCATCTTCTTTCATTTTTTCCTTTTATTTTATCTCTCAAAACTCGCCTTCGCCTCCCCCACCGGCCATGCTGGCCGTCCACAGACCGACGAGTCCCCACCAGCTCACCTTCCAGCCACGCCAGAGGCCATCTAGGCCCTGGCCCCTCTTATAGACTACCTCGCTCGTCTTGGCCTTGCCCTTCCTGCCGCGCGACGAGCCCTTGGCGGGTGGCGCCGTCGCGGCTCTCGAGCCCTCCTCGGACACGATGGTATACATGGTGCCCACGACACCGTTGTAAGGGCCGGTTTGGACGATGGTCTCCATCTTGCTCGTCTTGTCGAGCGCCTCTAGGTAGGCGGGCTCGGCCAGCACCGCCATCTGGCCGCGGCGCAGCACGGTCTCGAACGGGAGCTTGACGAATAGGGAGACGCACGACGTGCAGAACTTGACGACCGACGCCGTGACGGGGGACACGTCGCGTTCGACGACGAGCTGTGAGCGGAGGACGAGGGGCGTAGATAGTGTTAGGAAGGGGTGGACGAGGGAGTGGAAGATCGTGGGGGCGATGAGGGTTGGATGGCAGAACCATGAGGGTAGAGATCGTAAGGATGCGAGCGTCCGCCTGGGTGCGCGGGACGTGGATGTCACTATTAAGCGGGTGCGGATAAGGTCGAGAGGAGCGAGGATGAGGCCAGTGGTGATGGCGGCCGCGGCGGCAACACACAGGGACGCCCAGGGATACGGGGAGGCGATATCCACCAGCCGATCCACGTCGTCTTTGACGCCTAGATCGGGTACGTTCAAAAGTGCGCTGAGCAGGCTCCGCCCCCAGTTTTCTAACAGCGTCTGGAGTATGGAATACAGGAACGTCGAATTCGTCCCTTTCCACACGCCCCATGCCGATTCTTTCGCCCAGAGCTGTGCTATGACGTCGAGAATCGAGTCCGGCCGGCGCAATGTGATCTGGTGGGGGAGGAGGGCCGCCTTGGCGTTTATCTTGGGCTGGTCCGAGGGGGGGGATGTTCCCCTCCGTCGGCGTGAGCGTGAGGAGGGTGTCGGTGTGTATGGGGTGCTGGAGGAGAAGTAGGCGGGCTCATCGGGATCCGAATCGGAATCGGCCCACTGAAGCGCACATCTTGATTAGCCCTTGGTTTCTCGACATGGCGACGACGCCACCTTCAATCGCGTGTGTGTTCCCTTAGGTACCGTACCTCGTTGTGTGTGGGGGTCTTTGGGCCTGCGATGTCCGGCCTCGTGATGTCGGCGGCGACCGGCGACGCATCTAGCCCGCCCAAGTCGTCCTGGATCCTCACTTGAAGAATGGTCTTGGCCACCTCGAAAGGCTGGGCCATCAGCACCGACGTGTATTTCCATAATAGCTCGTCGAGGAACTGCTTGATGGATTCGACGGCAGACGGCGACAGCTCGTCGAGGTGGTCCTTGTAGTCGATGTCGGGGAATATGTCGCGTGCCTTGGACGAGTACTTGGCCTTCGCGGCTGCTGCTGCGGTAGCCGCGGTGGCCGTCGCCGTTGTCGTCGTCGTATTGGAGGTGGGATGGGAGAAGGGATTGGCTCGGGGAAGCGATTCCGTCTGTTCCCCAATCCTGGGAGGGATGTAGTAGGGCCGGAGAGGGTTGACGCCCTCTCTCGTCGAAGTCATGCTGTCAGGTGTGGCTAATCTATCGGCCATGCATTATCTAGCCGTCGCCCACCGTATGGTTGTATGATGTATGAAGTTATGAGTATGAAGCTGCTGGGGGGTTATGAACAATGATACCCAATACCGAAGTAGTAGCCTCAGGTAAGTCAGTTACCTAGTGCTTCAGTGATAATAATACTAGGTCGGTAGTGGAATTAGTGGAATCGCGGCGTCATATCAATGCGGTGTAGATAAGTTCCCGAATAACCCCACCATCCCGATAGGACAAAGTTCGGAGATAGTTGGCCAATCATTCCGCATGCAAATAAATATATTAGGTCTACGGTACTTCGTACATGTACTTTCATAGTCCGATAAAGCGAGCTTTATCGGAGCTAACCGGCGATACAGCACCTTATTTTTCTGTACGAAGCCATCATCGCATCCGATCCTGGCGAACCCGGTCCGGCTGGTCCTCGTTGGCCCTCTTGTATATACGCAATCGACCTGCCAAACTCGATCATTCATTGGCGCAAAACTCTGGCGATCATATTGGAACAGGCATACCTTGTACGCATTGGAAGTCTTGAAGCAGATACCCTCCCTGTATTCTGTATAAAACCCCTCCCCCAATCACCTACCGGTTTAGTTCCGCCTCCTCCGCCCATTGCCGTCTCCGTCTCGGCCAATATCATGTCGGCCTCGAAAATTCTTACGACAGGCTGGCGCAGCTTGCGCAGTGCTTCCGCCCCGACGTCGACTCCGTGGCATCGCAGCATCTCCATATCATCAACCAGTCGCAATGTCCCCTTACCGCTACCTCTCGCCTTAAGCCGAAGATCAATACAAACCCCCCGGAGGCGCACCGCCTTCTCGAGTCCGACACACCGTCGCTTTACCACGTCTCCGATACACCGGCATGGACATATAACACCGCCCAAGCCGGGGGAAGAGTAGGCTTGTTCCCCCTCCTCCCGCCCTCCCCGCCCCCGGACATACACACATACACACATGCATACACACACACCTATGTTCCACCCAGGTTTGCTGACCGATGATGATTGGGCGTCGGCGGTTTCTAGGCTCTACGTGACCTTCGTCGACAAGGAGAACAGGGAGCACAGGCTCGCCGTCTCGGCGGGCGACAACCTGCTGGACATCGCGCAGGCCAACGACCTGGAGATGGAGGGCGCGTGCGGCGGGTCCTGCGCCTGCTCGACCTGCCACGTCATCGTGCTCGACGACGGCTACTACGACCGCATGCCCGAGCCCGAGGACGACGAGAACGACATGCTCGACCTCGCCTTCGGCCTAACCGAGACCAGCCGCCTCGGCTGCCAGGTCGTCATGACCAAGGAGCTCGACGGCCTGCGGGTCAAGCTGCCCTCCATGACGAGGAACCTGCAGGCCAGCGACTTCACCTCGAAATAAATAGATGGGCGAGCACCAAGAAGGCAAAAAAAGAAAAGAAAAGACAAGTAAAAAAACATTTTAAGACGAAAATATCCAAAAGGAGCGGGATCAGGTGGGAGTATTCCCTTACGGGAGAGATCTGTGGTTTATATTCCAGCACGAAGAGGAGTCCGTGTAAGGGGCCTTCTCGATCTTGTCCGAAACTGACAACAGTACGAGACTGTATAAATCATGTACAACAACACACAAAGACCTTTGGCACATAATTGGACTTTTGCGCGTCCTACCTAGGTAGACTCAACTCTGGGGGCTGGGAGCGACTATGCTATGCGAATTAGAAATTTATGCTCAGCCCACCGTATGTATGTATGTATGATCCGAACGGCCGGCGTCATCTTCCCCATATCGGATCGGATCGTATCGTATGCCTTTCACGCCTCCACGCCCTTCTTGGACTTTCCGCCCCCGCCCGCGATGAGGTCGAGGAAGCCCTGCCGGCTCATCTCGGTCACCTTCTCCTGGCGCTGCTGGCGTCCGATGATGCCCTCCTTCCTGGCGTCCTTGTCCGCCTCGGTGGCCCTCTCCTGCGCCTCGCGCACCGCCCTGAACAGCATGACCACGCCGCGATGCGCCGTCTTGCGCAAGCGTCGCTCCGTCTGCATGATCTCGCCCGTCGACGCCTCCTCGTTGCCGTCGCCGCCGCCGCTGCCGCCCGTCAAAACATCCTTGACCCGTCCCTTTTCTGACGCTACTAGTTTTTGGTCTCGGCTGCGGTGAGGTGAGAATGGTCAGTACCAAAATAAACTGTCTCTTAAGGCAAATTTTTTTTAAAAAAGAGGTTGTATCTTTCGGAAGGGGATCAATGGCGTTTGACGTACAGGAGTTTCCGCGCCTTCGCCTCCAGCGTCGCGTCGACGATCTCCCGGCTCGCCTTTTGCGCCTCGACGCTGCGGGATAGGATGGCGTCCGACTTTTTAGAATTGGAAAGTTTCTGTGCACGCGTGTGTAAGCGTGTGCGTTGTTGTCGCCACGGGCATCATCATCATCATCATCTCTGCTCTGCGCGCTGCCGTCTTACCGTAGACAGGATCTTTTGTAGCGAGGTCGCGAATACGTCCGGATTGTTACGTTTGGATTTCGGCCGTCTGGAGCCCCCGATATTCGACGCTTCACCCTCCGAGTCTGTGAAATCATCCTCCTCTTCGTCATCATCATCATCATTCACATCTTCGGGGTCGTCATCGTCGTCGTTATTATCGTCCGCTTGGTTACCCCGGCCCTCGTTCTTCCTCGCACTCTTTCCTGCCGACTTCGTTGATCCCTTGTTTTTCCTCGAAGGCGGGAGGACAGGCGCACCGGCGTCTGACCCAGAGCCTAGCTCGGAGCCCGAAAGCGAGGCTACGTCGTCGACGAGGGCATTTTCGAGGTCTTCTTCCGAGTCGCTGTGGTATTGGTGGATCTTCCTCTGCTTCTTCTTTGGCCTCTGGAATTTCGCGGCCGCTGCGGAATCCGCGTGACTCCTCTTCTTCGTGAAGGCGCCCGCCATGTCTCTTTGTGGAATTGAGAATAACCCAATTGTCTATGCCGTGGTATGCGCTTCAAGTTGTTGAACGATTAAATGGCTTCTGCTTAGAAGTACTTTGTAGACTTAAAAAAAGTGAGGTGAAGACATAGGTACCAAGTCTCTGCAATCCAGCTATCGCCCGCTATCGCCCGCTATCGCCCCACTATATATGCATAGATAAGCATGGATCAAGCTAGAGATGGAGATTGATAGTCTTGGCATACTAGAGCTATTACCAACTCGCGTACCTCGGTACCTATTCCCATCTAGATGTAACTATCTATGTCAAACTATTTGAATTCAGCAGAACTCGAACCGTCGACCTTAAGGAGACCTAAAAAAGAATCGCTGAGTTCTCAGCGACCGGAAAACCCCACGGATAGGAGAAGGGCGTTTGTCCTGGCGACTACTTTACCACTAGGCCACTTTGGGTGGTAGTTCCTAGTGGGAACGTCTTGTTACTTTGCCGCGCCAATATTACGGCTTATGCTCATTAACATAGGTAGGGACGAAGTACATAACTTGGGTACTACCGAGGTACCAAACCTATCATCCTCAGCCTCATCCATGTAATACAATCAATCAACAGCCCAAGGTATGTCTACAGGTTCATGATGTGAACCAGCCCTCTATTCTGCCTAGGTGATCTAATCCCCAACCTCGGCTCGCTCATGTCGTAGTTAGGCCCCTTCGCAAGTTCTGCTGCGCTTAGCGAATTTGCTGCGAGATGTTGCCCCGAGCCGCCCCGGGCCGTCTATTGCGGTCCGCCTCTCGGCCTGTGCATAGACTCTCGGGATGCGGCCTCCAGTTTCAGGGTCGTCACATGTCTCGTAGCCAGCCTGCACTGTACCCCCGGAACCCCGATTCGAAGGGCACCGGGCGGCTGCGGGGTCCAAAAGTATGGTCCGACAGGCCACTGACACCCCAGCCTTGGCTCGGGGGAGAACTGCGCGTGCAGGCCGAGCTCTCGCCGGAACCCCTGACAGTGCCTCCACCCGCAGAAGAGGACCACGGGCTTTTGGAGGCTCTGGAACCCCATAGCGGTTTCTCCTGGACCACCCATGGTGCTAGCCTCAGCGACGTCGTGTCATACCACTACCCCCTTTCTGATGCGAGACCCATTGTTGCGCACCGGAGCTGGCTTCGCGACGCATGCACGTGTGCGAGGTGTGTCGATCCTTCGTCTGGCCAGAAGCGCTTCGCCTCTACCGACGTCCCCGACGACCTGAGGATCAGCGCCCTTGCGACAGTCGATGGCAAGCTTGAAGTCATGTGGGAGGACGACTTTCTCACTGGTGGCACCCATCGCTCGACCTATCCTCGCGTTCTCTGGCGCAATATCCCCACGTGGCGTCGTGGGATATTGAACACGCAGCAGATACCGATTCTCTGGAACCGCGAGCTTCTGGGGCAGGTCGAACCGTACTATTCTTTCCGGTCCTTCTTCGAGGACCAGTCCGTATATCTCTCAGCCATGAAGGCGTTATGTGAGTATGGTCTCATCTTCCTGCGTGACGTGCCCTCCTCCGAGAAGACAGTCAAGGAGATTGCCACACAGATAGGCGTCATCCAGAACACCTTTTACGGGACAACCTGGGACGTCGTGTCCAAGCCCAACGCTGAGAACGTCGCCTACACGAACTCGTACCTGGGCTTGCATCAGGACCTCCTGTACATGAACAACGTCCCGCGCATCCAGATCCTGCATTGTCTCCAGAACACGTGTAGCGGAGGCGAGTCCCTCTTCGGCGATAGCTTCCTCGCCAAGTCCCTATTGCGCAAGTACCATCCCCAGTACAACGCAGCTCTCGTATCCCGTGGCGTGGTCTACGCATACAACAAGGGAGGGCATATGTACGAGCAGCTGCGCCCGACCTTCAGCAGGAAGGGCGTGTGGTGGTCGCCGCCTTTCCAGAGCCCCTTCCAGGCGGACGACCTGTCGGCCAAAGCCATGGCGGTGTATTCGCAGTGGCGCGAGGGGACCCGCCTGCTGAGAGATATCATAGAAGATGAGGCGAACGTGTACGAGTACAAGATGCAGGCCGGGGACTGCGTCATTTTCGACAACCACAGGATACTGCACGGCCGCCGCGCCTTCGACACCTCGTCCGGCGATCGGTGGCTGAAGGGGGCCTACGTCGACTCGGACTCATTCCTCAGCAAGGTAGCCTCGCTTAATCTTTCCTCTACTTGGCTAACCAGGGACGACGACGACCCGGGCAAAATTGATCTACCTCAATAGCGCGCTCCCGGGGCGTCGTTACACATATTTATTACATATATATATATGATATATAGTGAGCGATTTACACACGTCAGACTGACAATATAACAAATTCACCCCATTATCATCTCGTGCGACTCCGCAATGCAGCTAGCTACCTAGCTATCCATGATTTTCTGTTGCACGGACCTTCAGAATCACGAAGCTCGTCGACATAGCAGGTAACGTATCAACGACCAGCCGCCCGCCCCTAAGCGTCCACGGGAGCCCCCCGAACACGACGTCCTCGATCCCCGTGACCGCAAACGGCAGGGCAAAAGCCACGGGCCCCTTGACGTCGTCGTACGCGCCGTTGACGACCGAGACGAGCGCCCTGTCCCCGCGGACCCAGTACGCGGCGTCCACGAGCGCGTGCCCCAGTCCCTGCCCCTTCCCGACGTCGCGCAGGGGCTGGGGCCCGCCGGCGAGCAGGAGGAAGTCCCGCACGGGCGGCGCAGTGACGACGCGCGCCATGGCCGAGTGCACGTCGAAGAGTTCCGCGCTGCCGGGCCACGTCCAGCCGAAGATGCCGGTGGCGCCGCGGTGAAAGGCAAGGGCATTCATGGCGCGAGCCTCAGCGAAACTCGGGTCGCGTGCCCAGTAGTCCTCGCCGTGGAAGACCTGGGGGTTGTGGAACTTGGGCAGCGGCCAGCGGCCGAGGCGGGCCTCGTAGCGGGAGAGGTCGTCGAGCCTCCGGGGCACGTCCTGCACGCCTCCCGCGCAGTTGTCGCAGCCGCAGTCGCCGAGCGTCGCGTTGCACGCCGTCCCCCACTTGGAGAAGCTCGCGTTGATGCCGATCGGGTACACGTCCTCCATCAGCACGTCCCCGCCGGCGGCGTACGCGCCGAAGTAGTAGTCCTGGCAGTTCAGCGTTATCGCCACCGGGTGGTACGGGTCTAGCTTGTGGATCAGCGCCTGCGCCGCCGGCGTCTTGTCGAAGGGGACCTGCCAGCCGTCGGGTCTGTTGTTTTCCTCGTTAGTCTTGATAATTGTTCATTATTCATCACTTTACAAGCAATCAAGCAAACGTGACAAAGAATTCGAAACTTACTCGTCCGCAGTCCAGTACGCGAACAGCGAGCTGTGGTGCTTGATGGTGTTCACGCGCGTCTCGGTCTCGGTAAGGTTCTTGTACGACCCGCGCAGGTCGAACATGAAATGCAGGCCCTGCGCGTCCATGCTGTCGTACACGGGATTCGTATCCGGGAAGCCGGCGAGCGAGACGATGGCGTTCAGCCCGTTGCCGCCGCTCGTGTAGTCGCGCACGAAGGCGTCGGCGACGCCCGGATCGTCCGACCCGTTGTACAGCCCGTAGTACCCGTACGGCAGCAGCGGGACGAACCGGCCCGCCGTGCGCGCGCTCTTGAACAGCAGCCCGCCGTTCAGGTTGTCGATCTTGGTCGCGCTGCCGCCCCGCGGGGTCTCGGGGAGGTACAGCAGCTCGCTTGTTGCCGTGTATTTCCGGCTGCCGCCGCGGGGCGAGGTCCCCGTGAGCACGACCGCGTACGGCGCCGTGCGCGGCTTTAGTTTCAGCTTCGACAGGTCGAACGGGAATTCTACTCCCGTCTGGTTAATCCTGATGCGGCTCTTCACGAGCTGCGCGCCGCTCTCCGCGAGGTGGATCGAGAAGAGAAGGTCGTCGAATGCCTCCTTTTCGGGCTCGGACCCGTGGTTCGTCGAATCCGCGTACGGGTCTCCGAACCAAGGCGACACTTTGACAGTTGGAGTCAGTAATTGCTCCTCTGGGCAGCTCTAGTGCTCCCAAAACATACTCCCGAGACGAGTTGGGGAGCTCTCATGCTACTAGAACGGGGCGAAAATGACTCCGAAAGTTACTCACACGCCGCGTTGACGACGAACGACGCCTGCTTCTCTGTCGCCAGGTATAGGCTGTACCGCGGGCGGAACTGCACGTGGAGGAACGTCGAGCCGTTGGTCGGCGGCTCGACCGTGTGGCCGCCGGGCTCGAACGCCGGGTACCCGGATTGGTAGACCTTGCCGCACCACCGCGGCCATTCCGGATGCACGCCCGTGTCCGGCTCGTCTTGTGCGACTGTGGCTGTCGCCCACGTGCATACGTGTAGCCATAATGAGAACGCCGCGAGTGCGCCACGCAGCAGCGGGGTTGAGGAGCGCATCCCTGTCCTGTCCTGTACTGTCCTGTCGTGTCCTTTTCCCTGTTCCTTGTGCTATCCTGCAGTTCTGGCGATTGATGTGGACTCTCTCTCGCTTGAGTTTACCCTCATGCTCTCGCTTTACAGGTCGGGAGGAGAGGGAAGATTTCGTCCGAACTCAAGGTTCACTAAAGAAATGAATTGAATTGAAGCTTGTCTCTTTATCTATACCCCGCCCGCCCGCGTACCCTAATTCATTTACCAGAGAACCGATCAACCGACCCTTTGTCATTTCGGGGTGTCTCGCTGCAACGTTCCAAGGGTGGAATGCATGCTTGCTTCGTTTACCCCATAGTGTATGTACTCCATGCTGTGCGCTACGCCGCTACCACATCGCATCCCTTGGCCTAACTCTAACTGCCTTTTTGAGCGGGATCGGCTCCGGATGTTTTTCAGGTGTCGCAGATCTGGATCCCGTTGTTACCTTGATTACTAAGAATGACGCTTATCATGACCTTCTTAAAAACCCGGGCATATATAAATAAATATTCAGTCGTCATAGATCTTGAGGCTGTGGACTGGGAACAACTACCCTTTTTGATTTTATTGTGCAGTGTGAAAGATATTTGATATTCCGGTTGTAAACTTTGGTAGGCTACCTAGACCGAGATAGCCTACTTGATCCGTATCCAGAAATCTTGAAGGTAAACTTTTCTCTGAAATACATACTCATATAACCTCAGGCGTTTCAGAAAGCCTGGCATGTTGGCAAGTCTTGCAAAACCAGCAATGCTTTTTTTTGTTCAGAAGTTATAAAAATGCAATTCCAGGCTGTCGGGTTTTTGAGGCTTCTGTTTTAGAGCGCGTTGGTTTTTATAATTATAACCCCGGCACTTCCTCAGCTCGTTTTATCAGGGAGTCCCCGAATCATCAGTTGAATTCGCCAAGTCGTCATTTTCATGGGGGAAAATTCCTTTCAATTTATTAGCACTGTAGCTAATGCAACTCAACTATCAACGATGTATGTACGCCACACGGTTCTTGGCTCTGCTAACCAAAGCCAACAGCACCTACTTAAGCCACACGTATACAGGCGTTCAATGATGTCACGCCGCCTTGCTCAGGCTGCCTGGATCAGATAGGATTGTCGAAGACCGCCAGTCATTTGTTTGGAGTGTGTGAGGCTCTATGTATATGTAATCTACACCTGGGTTTAAACAGCTTAGCTTGACGCATTGTAATACGGCTTCTCGAAGGAGAAAGATACTACGAAATTTACGCAGAATTGTATACACAACTCTGGACGATAATGTCATTCCCAACGAAGCAGTCTCGTGCAGGTAGGGCACATCCGACAAACCATTCAACGTCATAGTTGAGGGTGAAACATTGATGGTGACGCACTCTGCAACGTGATTCCATGCGGTAAAGCCTACCGGAAACTACAGCACTACATAAAGTAACTCCAGCCCCCAATTCTGCCCTCTGCTGATCTTTCTTTCAAGCCCCAGAAAGATGAAATCTATTCTGACCTCCTTGTTACATGGAATACCTAGGTGAACCCCCTTCCCTTATAGGGAAATAGGATCGCAGCCATCATTGGTGGCTTGGAATGAAATTACAACGCCATGCATACAAAATAGCTTGTGCATCAAGGATTGCGCCCCAAATAGCCAATGAGAGAGGCGGCAGACTACATCATACAAGAGTTAGGCAGGCTGGGAGAAAGTTGAAGTCTCCAGCACCGTTGTGCTACTTCAGCTTCTAATAAATTCCCCGTTGCCCCCAGTTCTTCTGATCTCTCTAACTCCTCCTTCGCTTCAACTGTTGTTTTTCAAGGTATCATCTCAGGCCTTTACTACCAAGCAACCAACAAAATGTCAATGGAATCCTCATATCTGGGACCCCTTACTACGACCTATTTGCCCAGCGGGGAGAATTGTAGTTCTGTATTTCCGACAGATCACAATGTATTGTTCTACGGCACAGTCGATGATAAAATCTCACTCTGCCTGCCGTCTCACTTCATGCCCTACGATGGACATTATTACTCACCAGGAGTCTGCCCATCTGGTAGCACTTATGCGTGTTCTACTACTCTTGACGATGGGGACATTCAGGCTACCTGTTGTCCAACGTATATCGCCCCGCCAATTGCCCCCCTTCCCCCTCAGAATATATATAAAAATAAAAGACTATGCTAATTCAACAGAGAACAGCGGATACCAATGCGTGGGCAGCCGGCCACCCAGAGATCCCAAAGCTTGCAAATCCACGCTAGGTGGTACGGTTGTCGCCGTCACCCAGTACATCACGTCGTTCAATGGCATCTCATCGGTTACCATAGTGTCTGAGTCCTTACAAACCTATGACGAAGGACGTTACGGAGGACTATTCGTATGGGGTCAGGGCGTTATTGTGAGACGCGCGTCTAGCGACCCTCCGTGGGCTACCGAGAGCCCTACCAACTCAAGCAACAGTTCAACTGGCCTTGGCACTGGTGCCAAGATTGGCATTGGAGTCGGCGTGTCTCTTGGTGTATTGTTTATCATTGGTGTGGCTATCGTTGCTTTTATCATAAGGAAGCGGAAAAGACAGGCGGCACAAGGTCGTCCTGTAGACCAAAACCAAATTCAAGGCTATTCGCTTGGACCGGTGGAGTTGGACGAGCAGCAAAAGGCATGGCGTGCAGAACTCCATGGCCAGTAATGGGCGTTGATCGTGGCAAGCAGAGTCTTGCTACAATAAGCTTGAAACCCACGGCAAGTTTCACTTTGTATACATATGCACATACACAATCGCAACAGACCCCCTAATACAGACCTATCATAATAGCCCTATATAGCCTCGCTGGCCCTGAATTACAAAGTCCAACAAGTCTTGCGGTTGCTTTGGCTTAAGTACTTGGCCGGCAAGCAGGTCGCTTCCCGAGCCGGCCCGCCGCCCGCACGAATACTGTGGACAAGATCATGGACTTCGTTGAACAACCGATCGGAACTATACCCGCTCGGGTTATATGAAGCGTCTCAAAAAATTGGTAATCGAGATAGACACGGTAATAGCGCCTAGCGCATGTATAATTATAAGGACTGAATACCTCATTCATATTGGGCACGTTGTTTCCAGCATGGCAGGGTCAAGAAGCGCAGAGTCCTGGCCGAACAAACAGCGGTCTCGCAAGGCTCAACCGGCCGCAAATACTACCTACACTTACTGTTGTCCTATTGAGATAACTTATCAAGCTCGGTTTACTTACAGTAAGCACACTCGCTTAAAGCACCTTGGGGGTGATTGGATAATGCAACCACTCAGCCACGCAGGCGTTTTTGGAGGCTTAGCGATGAGGGCAGTAAACTGCGATCCTACCTCATGTATAGCAGGAGCTCGCTCAACACAACAATGAGGGGCCGACGCACTTTTACATCCCTCCAGCATCCGTAGAATCTATTGAACATCACAGAGATACACGCCGCAAATTATAGCTGTCACTCTCGTTAAACCTGTTCATCAAAGCCATGGCTTCAGACAGCCCGTTATTGAAGCACTCCGGGCTCGGTAGGAAGGAAGAAGCGACCCCGCACACGCCCGGACGCTACTCAGAGCCAAACGCGACATCGAGTTTAGCAATTCAGGCAGCTCGTAAAATCACGACTACAAATCTTGCGTACCGTTATTCTCCTTTGCCTAATGGCCACATTCGATTACTCCGGCTGCTGCCCAGTCATGTCGAAAACGCCCCTCTTGAATGCGACCTGTTCGAATTTCCACTATTGGAATCAGGCGGAGCCACCCATCCGTACCATGCCCTATCCTATGTATGGGGTTCGCCGGACAATACTCAGTCTATATCGATAGGTAATTCGCACGCAGCTATCCCGGCCAACCTCCATGGCGCATTATTACGTCTTCGAGATCGCTTCTTTGAACGAATTATATGGGCCGATGCTATTTGCATCAACCAAGAAGACCTCAAAGAGAGAGGTCACCAAGTCCGGTACATGGCCCTGATATATGCGAAGGCCAGCTGTGTGAATGTCTGGCTCGGAGAAGAGACAGATAACAGTGAGCTCGCACTCGAATATATACGTAGAGCCGCCAACGGGGATTCTCTAGAACGCGAGGAAAGTGAATACACCCTTCACCTTCCTTTCTCGAGACTCTTCGAACGGCCATGGTTTAAGCGCATCTGGGTATGATAGCAGTTACCCATCAGAAACAGTAAATAATACTGACACAGATGGTTTAGGTTCTTCAAGAGGTTGCCGCAGCTCAACATATCCTCATCATGTGCGGCCCCGCAGAGATCAGCGGACATACATTCTGTTCGGGGCTGACCTCCCCTCCAATGCGTCGCCTTGCAGTTCAAGGAACTCATCAGAGTGTGATTCAGACAAAAATGTACCTTATGAGACACACGATTTCGCAGTCCAAGCGTGCAATTCATGCGACAGATCACCTTTCTCTTGAAATAAGCACCCTTGGCGAGCTGATAGACATGTACCACGCCCGCGAAGCTTCTGATCCCCGAGACAAGATATATGCCTTGCTTGGGATGAGCTCAGATGGACCGATCTCGACACTATTATCACCCGACTACGAGATTTCGTGGAAAGACCTTCTCGCTAACCTTGTCAATGTGTTTTTTGGCGAGCCGACATCTATAGAGACTTGGGATGATAAAGAGCTGGCAGTAATTTTGTCCAAGGGCTATGTTCTTGGCTGGGTGAAATCGATAAAACAGGGCGGTTTAGGGGCTGACGAACAACAAACTATTACAATAGCGACACGCTGGCTGTATAACAGCAATTCCGAAAGCGGGCTATTTCAATGGCCTCTCGGAAATTTAGGAACACCTATCCGCGAGGGTGATATCTTTTATCTTCCCCGAGGAGCTTCAAGGCCTATGGTTATAAGGATGTACGGAGATTATTGTGCCGTTATCGCTATTGCTTTTGTTGTCCCGACTAGCGACAAATCTCGTTTGGCACAATATGACCATCAGGTCTGTTCACTGGCTAAAAGAGCCTCCACTTTTGACTTCTTACTTGTTTGGGACTGGAAACACTCCGGGAAGACCTATGGAGTTATTCAGTATTTCAAAAGTTCGATTTCCATCCAATTACAGACCCGCTCCTGGGACCCTTTGGCGGCCGTTCAGGATGAGATAGCCAGGCTACGGAATTTCGAGCCGATATTGAAACATTTTCGGAAGCGCGATCAAGGAATTAGCAACTACATAGAAGAGACGGCGGCTTATAAAATAATGGTTGAGCTTGTCAGCCGCTTCAGGGACGCCGAAATTGTGCTGAACTGGCTCGATTATTACATAAGAACTTTTCAGAAGGTACGTCCTTTTTTTAATAATAGAGGTCTTGACTAATTTCAGATAACAGAGACTAAATCCTCATCGCATGGTGTATGCACCTGCATATAAGTGGTCTAGGGCTGCAGAAAGATCGATGAACCACGTACGCATGATTGAAAGATTTGGTAAAGAACGAAGCTTTCGAAGCTTCATTGAAGAAGCGCAAAAAAGATGGGAATTAAAACAGCGAACTTGGTAGCGAGATATTTTAACTTTGCCTCATATCTTTTGCGGCCGTATTGGGGATTTCTCCGTACGAAGGGGGCGCCAGCGAGGGTTCTTTGCAGTGTGACGATTCCTCTGCCGTGTAACCAAAACGGAGGCCCGGCAGCTACAAGGAGAGGGTGGGACCCCGCACCGCTACAATAAGTCCGCAGGGCACTCCGTACCAAGTTTTCAATATTGCCAAAACAAAAGGCTTGTTCGATTAGAGGTCGACCTCCATCACGAACAATCCATTTTACAAATCACGAAGGAAAAAACGCAAAAGCAAAGCACAAGAAAAGTCAAGCTCGCAAGAATAATCCCAGCAAAGCAAAACCCACAACCATCCCAATCAAATATTGACACCGGAAACACCACATGATAAGTCCCACACTCTAGAGACCTACAAGCTATACTTCCGCAATTCATAGAGATTCAGATAGGTGGAATAAAGTCTCAAAAAGAAGCTCCCATGATTCATGAATGTGCGGAAGAAGTAAATCTATTTGCAAAAGAAGCGGTGAGAACCACCATATCTACCAGAAGAGAAACTATCATAATTCATAGTAATTACAGAAAAGCAAAGTGAAATAGCTCTCTATATCTATCTCTCTAGTTATCTCTATCTATGAAAGATAAAATAAAAAATCGACGCGAAGAATCAACGCAAGCCCGCCATATGCATATGCTACCCCAGCCATCCAGCCTCAACAAATAGTGCGTGGCTGGTGGGAAACTCCGAACGAAACGCTCCGCAGACTGCCCGCTTCGATATGCTAATAGAAAAAGAAAAAGAAAAACAATGAAGAAAAAAGAGGAAGATTCCTTTCTTCGGGGAATGCTATCAACCAACCACCCCAACCAATCATCGCTCAGATGCAGTGGTCGTAAATCATAAGCTGACTCGCAGCCCGAATCGTTGCTTCAGGAGAAGCCGAAAGAAAAAAAAAAAAAAGAAGAACAGAAAAAAGAGAAGGAAAAAAAAAAGGACACGTTTAGTTGCCCCTGCCCCTGTCGAAAATGCTAGCGTACCGCGTAAACGCCTCGTCCTGCAGCAGCATATCCAGCTCCTCGGGGCGCGTGCCGCCGATGAACTCGATGGCGCCGTCCCGTGCGGCGGGCAGCACGATGATGGCGCGGGCGAGGTCGGCGTGGCGCTCGAAGGGCAGGCGCATGACCTCGGGCGCGCCGCCGCTGCCGGCACTATCGCTGGAGCCGAAGAGGCCCTCGCCGAACCGGAGCTCGTCGGTCTGGAAGGTCATGACGTTGCTGATGACGAGGTGCATGTGGTCGCGCCCCGCGGCCGCCATGTTGATCCGCGTGCGGTCCTCGACGTTCTGGCAGATGGTGAAGACGTCGTGGACGACCTGCGGGCTGATGAGCGAGCCGTACTCGCGCAGGAGGCGCGCCACGGCGCCGAGCGTCGTCTCCGGCGCGCAGAGCTTCGCGAGGGGTAGGCGGGGCCGCTTGGACAGGAGCAGGGTGCCGATGTACGTGTCGGGAAGCATGTCGCTGAAGAAGGGCCGCCCGTCCGTCGGCAGCTCGAGGATGGACTGGTCGTCGGGGCCGAAGGTCTGCCCGTCGATCTCCGTCGCCACGCGGTACCGCGCCCGGAGGAGGGTCTGCCACATCCAGGCTTGCAGGATGTCGATGATGGACGGCGCGGACCCTTGCGTCTCGGGGTCGGCTAGGACGTGCTCCTGCAGCAGCGCCAGCTGGTCCTTCGAGATCCGGAAGAGCGTCGGGGCCATGGGGACGTAATCGGGGCCTTTCGCCGGCATGGGAGGTATAAGGGGGAACTCTGGTCGTAGTGGGAGATGCCAGTTCTTCCGAACCGAGTCGGGCGCCGTCTTGGACTTTTCTAGGTAGTCGTCGGCCGGGAAGAATGGTGTCCAGGCCCAGGTGCCGGGATCGACCTCTTCCATCGGCTTGGACCAGCCATCTTGTTCGTGGAGAATCTCGAGGAGGTCGTGGTTAAAGCTCTCGGGATGGTACCAGTCACATGTGGCTGACTTGTCGCCCTGTACATATCTGCAGCACTCGGCCCAGACCCGCGTAGCAGTATAACCGCCGACGCCGTCGACGAGAGTGTGGTTGAACTCGGTGGTGAGGAGGCAGCCGCCCTCGACGAAGTTGGCCTGTGCCACAAACATGTCCGCGGGGAGCGTGAAGAAGGGCTCGACGTCTATGAGCTGCTTATAGTCCCCGACCTTGGATGGCGCGAAGCCCGACTCGCGCAGCTCGGCAAAGGATGGCACGACGCCGGAGAGGTCCTTATACCGTAGGAGATTGCGGAATGAAGCCTTCTGGGACGGGGGCGGGATCGACACGACGCTCTCTCCTTTGACATAGCCAACCTCGTCCCCCGAGCATTCGATGTGCCTGCCGGCAAGGGCCGGGATGATGTCCAACATGCGATTAAGACCAGCCTGAAGGTTCTCGAAAGCATCCTGGAAGCTGACACCTTCCTGTAGCGGTAGGTAAAAGACCAGCCCATAGTAAATATGTCCATGAATATAGTCTTGTGGGTTGAGCCTAAAGGACTGTTGGGCTCTGTGTCGCGCGATCACGCGATTCAGATTCGCCGTTCTGGTGTCCTCGGCAGCCCCAGCCGATGAGCTGGTAGTAGGGGTAGCGTCAGTGGCTTCGCTTCCTTTTGCCGGCTTGGTGGTCTTAGCTAGCATCTGTGCAAGAAGGGCAGAGAGCTTCGCAGCGGTAGGGTTGGAATATACGTGTCGGGGCGAGAGGCTGTCCAGTTTCGTCACAGCCTTGATCTCCTTCACGGCTGACATGACGCCGAGCGAGTCCATCCCGAGCTGGAACAGATCGGTGTCGGGATCAACTGTCCCCTCGGCCCCGTGGCACATGGGTCGGACGACCTTGACAACGAATTTTTGCAATGACTCAATTGAACTGGTATCGAGGACAACGATGCTGCTGTTTCCTTCGTCGCTGTCATCGGTTTGCACGTTGTAGAAGCGCTCGATAAAGTCGGCGTAGAGGGCCAAGGTGGCGGGTCTCTTAATCGTACGCTTGTCCGTGCGGAAGAAAGGCTTGTCAGGCGTTGCGAAAGTGACAAAATTCTTCAAGAGCTGGTTCTTGTGCCGGGACTTGGAGTTTGCTTCTTGGATGGTCTTCCATATGCTTTCAATGAGCTCTTCCGACTTGTTGGACGGGTCCTTTAGCTCGATCAGCAGACCTGCCTGTGGTTTGCCGGTGCCGAATACAAGGCAACCTTCGACAGCGGAGTGAGTGGTGATGTAAGCTTCCATCTCGAGCGGCGATATCTTGTACCCGTTAGACAGAACGACGAGATCATCGCTTCTACCTTTGAAGGCCCATAGGTTTGGCTTTGTGGGATGCCTCATGTACAGGTCTTTGAAGTTGATGGACTCCTTATCTTGGAAAGTGTGGAAGACTACGACTCATTAGTATCAGTTATATCATCATCTTTGGGAATGAATGAACGAGAAAAGCTACTTACTACCCTGGAAAAGTGGCCACTGGTCATTCTTATGCACCCAGTGCTCGTACGTGTCTTCGTCCAGCTGCTTGAACTCAAAACCCGAAGACGGGTGGAAGGCGAACCAGTACCAATCTTCTCTCGACGGCACAAGGTTACCGATGAACAGACCCTCGGTGGTGCCCGTCAGATTGAGCACTCGTATGACCTCGTTCACCTTGCCGGTACTGACAGGGCTGGCTGGCCCGCCGGATGCGCAGAGGAACTTCGACGACTTGAGTTTGGCTAATATCTCAGGCGTTTCACCGAGCTCGTCCGCAAGAGAGGGCACCATATGCCAGATGTCGATTTTGATGCTCTCCGCTAGGTCTCCTATGAAATCGACGTTGGGAATCGTGCTGACAGGTCCCAAGACGCAAGGTAGCTCGTAGAGAACTGGCATCAGAATGTCCATGATGGTGCCGGCGCCCTGGTTTTGTGACACAATTATCAGTCATGTTTTATAATACTAGCAGAGTCAAAAGAAACTTACGTGGCTCATGGGGAATGCCGAGTATATCGTGTCCCCAGACTTGAAGTCCGCGGTCCAAGGGAGCAGACCGCCGTCCCCTTCAACAGGGGGCAGCAACCGTACTGCGTCCATAGTGCCGATCAAACCGTGAGACCAGGGAATCGGTTTCGGGACGCCCGTAGTTCCGGAAGTGTGTAGAAAGCAGAACGGTTCATCGATGGCCTCTTCGAAAGTTTTATTATACGGGAAAGGCTCGACGGGTGCCGAGTTGAGAAGGCCGTCGAGTGAGCCGAGTCGTAGAGCTTTCATTGGGCGTTTCTGCAAAACATCCTTCACCAGAGGGATTGGCGCTGCATCGCCTGCGCTGACCCATACATTGCACTTCGTTGCTTCGAGCACCGCCAGCGTTCCCTCTATGCTGTTTTTCGGAGACATGTTCAGAACAGCATAACCGGCCTTGACGCATGCATATGTCAATAGGATGTGTCGCAAATCATGCGGCCCAATGTAACCAACGGGCTGGATCGAGTCGGGCTTGCCTGCCTGGTTCTGAAGCCACCAAGCGGTCTTATCAACGGCCCGGGCGAAGGCGCGAGCGGTGACATGCCTGTAAGTGAGTGAGTTTCCGGAGAGCGTCGCAAGCGAGTATACCGTGCGTGACGGGTCCACCGCCGCCAGGCCGTCCATGATCTGCGGGATAAGCCTTCGACCATACGGTCTCCCCCATGTATCAATTTCGTTTAAGGAGGGGATACTAGAATCGTCCTGCTGGGCGACCTGCTTGGGGCTGTTTGATGTGACGCTGGGGGAGGGTGTCGTGCGTGGTGAGAGGGCGTTATCGACACGATAATCCGAGACGGTGGAACGGCTACCAGGAGTAGCAACGCCGGAGGATGACCCCGAAGCAGAAGGGGTAGATGCCCTATCGAAGTATTCGCTAGCAGTCATTGCATTCGCCTTCGTAAACAAGGCGCTGATGCTAGAACCGCCGCTGATCGCGTCCGGGATCTCTTTGAAGTAACTCGGAGCGCCGTCGGTGTGCACAATTTCTAGCCTGGGATTCTTGGAAAACTCGCCCATGGGGGCGCTGATCCATTCTCCGTCCGCGAGGAGAGCCACGCTACAGTGCCATGGGGTCGTGAATCCCGTCTTGGTGTTGAGTAGGGATATGGATATCTTGGCGACAGCGCCGATGGATTCATGGATCGAGAGCCGAAGGTGGTTGGGAAAGGCATTTTTGACAGCTCCGGCGAAAGCCTATGATAGATCGACACGTCAGATATCATTCACCTGAGATACAAAATTGTTGCCATGTGTTTTCACTTACATAGCCCCGAGCCAACATTTGCTTTGCAAGGTACTTGCAGTCTCTCTTGTAGGCGTTGGATGTTCGCCCAGCCCCTTGAGGGAAGATATGCTTCAAATCAGACTCCAAGAACCTCTTGTAACCGAGGTAGGTCAGTTTGGTATCGGGATTCGTGGCAATCTCTTGATCAATGTCAAGGTCCGGTTTGCCGTAACGGTTGATAAGTTCCCGGCGGAAGTTCGTACAGTTGGCAACGTAGATAATCTCATTCATCTCTTTCGGAAGGGGGAAATGTAGCAGATCTCTCATCCTGGAGAAACCAATGCAGTCGAACTTCTTTTCTGTGGCCATAGCGCGTAGAGCCTCTCCGTACGCCCAGGTCTCCTGATCGGATATGCTTAATAAGTCTTATAGCAGTGTTAGCCGACTTCGTCTCGGAAGTGAAACCGTTGATGGTGCGATGCATACCATTGTACGTGATGCCATCTGAGATGATGGTGATTCGCGCGCCCGGCGGATAAATGTCCTGTATGCGTCTGCATATGCTATCCAGCCGCTCCAGGGCTAATTCTTCCGCTTTGTCGGGGAGTTTCCCCAGAACTTTGTATGCCTTGTTTGCCGATTTGAAGGGAAATGCTGGCAAGCAGGCCTCTACTCGCTCCCCTGCAGCGACGAATCGACGAACGATGGGTACGAAATTCTCTGCGCCTCGTTCGAACCCTGCCTCGGAATGGTCGATCTTGTTCAAAGCATACTCGAAGACAATTCTCAAAATCTGACGGCATAAGTTGGTGATCTCCTGTTCAGTGGCGATGGGGTCGCTCGAGGATCTCTCAGAAGAGCCCGTGGGGGCGAGGTTGGTGCACTTCGACGTCATGGCTTAACAGGGCGGCGGAGTTGGATATTCTATAAGTTATTCCTCGCAACGATTCTAAGATTTAGCAGACGGAATAGAGCAGCTTCAAAACAACTGACGTAATAGGGTTCAGGCGAAAGGAAAGTATTCTAGCAGGAAAAAAAAAGTGTTCTATAAAGTTGATATTGTGAGAATGAAATGAAGTGATTGATTGGGATGTTGTTTGACCTGAAGTTGGAGACGGCTGTGCAATTCATATACTATCTTATACTACCTTATCCTACCATACACGCATAGCAAAGGAAGTCGCGACGACACGATCATGCTGTGCCACAGTAAAAACACGCGCCGTGACTGTGCTGAACAGTAACGGCGTCTATACATATCCGCGACATGATGGCTGAATGAATAACACGCCAAGATCGTGTATTCCTTTCTGTTTGCGGTTGTCCGGGGCGTTGAGTAATGGGTGACCTTTTTTCATGAATACTACTGTCGCGCTCGTATGGCACCAGGTATGTCAAAAATCATGTGTGACAGAAGGGTTGATGTGAGATGCTAGGACATTCGCCCTTACGTCATCTCCTAGCTCCACATATAATCAGTCAGAAAGAAGTAGGTAAGCCCGTGGCTTGACAAGGACCGAGAGAGTGGTAGAAAATAAGTTGGGATGCGAGCGAACGGCACAGGCGACTATTTAGTAATATGGTCTGTACAATTATTGAAGCAGAGCTGGCGTCTAGCCTCAGGTTAGCGTAGTGCTAGGCTCAGTCCATAAGGGTCTACCCGCTAGTCAGCATCGGGTATCTGAATACCTTCGGGGATTATACGGGATGCTAACCTACTTAGGAATACAACGGTGACTTTTTTAATGGGAAGCTTTGTCTTGACGGTGGAAAGAAGCACGAGTCTGTAAGAGCGTAGAGGTAACCGGTTGCCTAGAGGTTGGATATTCTAGCACCCTTCGGCCCGGCCGCGCGCAACTTTAGCTGATTTTATTGTAGATTATGAAATAACTAGCAGCTGACCTATCTTCTGTGCGCAGTTACCAACTGACCACCGTGTAACTCGGCTAGCCATGTACCAAAGTCTATCGTATTTCGACCTTTAAAGGCTTCAAGCAGGCCGAAGAGGGACACAAGGTGCTAATAATACTCCTCGAAGCTCACGGAAAGGCCGAGACACCATGGTAGCGCAGCACTTGACGCAATTAACATTGTATGGTAGGCAACAGCAACTGCAACGGCAACAGACCCAAGGGCCTGGGTTCATTGAATTCAATGACATAAGGTAGTCTGTAATAAAAATCAGTAAAAGAAATAACGTCTCGGACCGACAGGTTCCCGAATAGTCAACTCACACTAGTGTCATCTTCTGCGGTAGCCGTCTGGCAATCCTCTGGGGAGTCGGCAAATACCGAAAGGATCTGTTATCCCCGTCGCGTACTCCTCCCCAGTCGGTAACCCGCGGCCAAAAAGCCTTAAAGTCCGCAAAGAAGACCATAGTCCGCGAGACTGTCATACAAAGACTGACGGCTCCGCACCCAGCACGTCCGCGGAAATCCGCCCATATACCATGGAGCTCTCAACGCCCAAAAAGGAAGGGACAAAGGTGACTACAGTACGAGCTGTGTATAATATCCGCCCGATATGCCACCCTTGTTACGGAGTGGAAGGGGGTAGAACCGAGAGTTTGGCCTGGGTAGAAGCAGCATCGTTCGGGACAGAAGGATCGGCATTCCCCGGGTGGGTTCCGCCCGTTCCGTTTCTCTCAACGCGGTGCCCTAGCCTACCTAGGTAGGGTCAATACGCGGCTGGCCAAATGGAGGCTCGGCGGCCACGAGGAGAGGGTGGGACCGCCGCACCGCCACGATGAGTCAGCGGAGCACGTTTGTACCCGAGTGTTTGGTACGGTAATGTCTATTGCATGTACGACGTTAAAGAGGGAGACTTCAATTGGTCATCTACCCGCCGAGTGATCTTCGAATCAAAATCAAGGTGCCATTCCACCAATTCCTGATGG
Organism: Nemania sp. NC0429; assembly: GCA_022578495.1. NCBI lineage: Eukaryota > Fungi > Ascomycota > Sordariomycetes > Xylariales > Xylariaceae > Nemania > Nemania sp. NC0429. Next base: position 71,550 of record MU392214.1, read on the forward strand.
CTGCAATCAATGAAGGTCTTGCGACTTTATCAACCACCGGAGTATTCTAACTCGTGACCCGGAAGCTCACTGAGCTCCTGAGCTCGGTCAACTCAACTCAGTGCTAGAAAGCGGGGACATGGATTGCGGTGCTATGGATTTTGCTTGCTATGGTAGAGTTGACGCTTCTAGCATCTCGACTGCTTCTCCCCGGATGACTGGCTGAGCGCCCTGTCTGAAGTCGGGTCAGAGACGGGATTAGTATGCGAGTCTATGTGCACCTGTTTTCTCACGCTGTAACACCGATGGCTTGGAGAGTAGTGTCATACGCGACGCCTCTGACGACGCTGAGTAATGGCTGTCAAGTTTCGATATAATTTGGCACCGATGGCAGCTTATTGTATGACGAGCAACACGCATGGTTGCCTTGATTCTTTTCTGACACCGCAGCAGATTGTATTGTCGAAGTTTTCTGCGAGTAGTACGGAACACGCCCTGCATATGGTACATCTGTCGTCATATAGGGAGGCGCAGTCTCCTTATAGAAATAGAGAAGAAGAATGATGCCCCAACAATAGCTGGCAAACAGTAGTAGTAAGGACGAGTCGTCGTTCACACGTCTCTCTAGGTTAACCCTTTAGAAAAACAGCCATTGCCAAGCCACTAAACAAGCCGCAAGTGGCTTGTCGAATCGCTTAGGTTCAGGTTACATTTCTATAGGCCCGCGAAGGGAGGGAGGCTGAATACAACTTTCATTTCTGACGGTCTCATTGGTGAATTCGCCCGGACGGGCTGGCAAGAATCGAACAGTCGGATCAGAATTGGCGTTGGGCTTTCTGATGGATGACACCCTGCGCGTGTTATCGAGAAACAAGAGCTAAAGACCTCTACTCGTGACGATACTGGACTATCCTGAATTAACCTGGATTGACCTGGACTGACCTGAACTAACCTAGACGAGTTCCAGCCGAGGCACTACAGAACGTGTATGAGAACGAGTTGACAAGCCTCTCTTCACTTCAGGCGGGTCCACAAAGCGACAATGCCCAACACAGCAGTTTGCCATGGAGATGCAGAGAGCCCAAGGACAACTCGGGCGTCGGCCTCGGGCGATCGGCCTCGGGCAGTCGGCCTCGGGCCATCCAGCAGTCAACCGTGGAGTTACCCACCTCATCAAGCCAATACATTACCGACGTCCTGACTACAACTCCTCATACGAGCGACCCGAAGCGGCACTCTGACTCAACGCCAGCGTATCCTCCAGAAACGGCTTTTTGATGGGAGGTGCTTGCTATTTTGCAACATCGACACGACCGTCTCGAGATCCGGGACCTGCCTGTCCGTGATCAGGACTTCCCAGTGTCGACTCTGCTTAGTGACTTGAGAATTGAATGGCGATAGCATCACGCCTGGACAATAGTTTGATTGGGTTTATATGAATATGTATAAGGCCTTAGTATTCCACTCTTAAGTCACTAAGCCGAGTCAGCACCCAAGAAATAGGAGGGCACGAAGAAAGATTGTGTGTATTTACGGAACCCTCCGCGTTATCTACCGGACCTTTTGCTCTTTGATTTTACTATATAAATGTTACTTCTAGTCCTGGCGCTATCCCCAAGTCATTACATGTCTGCGTTGTGAAAAAATCCAGCTCTGAATCATGCTCTCGCTGTTGTGTACATGAGCATAAAAGGCCGAGACCAATACTAGGCAATTAATTCACTTAACGCTTACAACCGAAATCGCGATCACATCTTGTAAGTGGGAACGCAGTTTACCAGACTCCAGGTTGCATCTGCAGCCCACGAGGCGACCAAGTACATCAGATACCCTTGACATAGGTACTCTTTACCATCAGCGCAAGAGGGCCGACGATAGACGAAACTGTGCACTGCAAGTTCAAAACAACTTTGCAGCCTCCGTTCGATCAGATATATCGAACGTACATTTTATAACAAACTCTTATACCGAATGAACATCCGAACATAGAATCTCATACACGTGCACACATCCGGCCGAGGTGCGCGGGATATATATGCACACCAGCGGTCTCGCCTCCCACCAACCATCGGGCAGCCAGCGCTCTAGCGAGGCGACCCACTCCACTCGGGCTTGTGGTTTAGTGGTATAATACTCCCTTAGCATGGGAGTGGTCCGGGGTTCGATTCCCCGCGAGTCCAGCGTCGGAGGTTCAATTCCTCCTATACCAGATTTTTTTTTTCTTTTTTTTCTCTCATTCTATATGTATCTTTTCCTCTTGTCTTTTTAATCCCATGATTTCATTGTCTTCCTTTTTTCCCTCCTTTCCCCCACGTTGGCTAGTTCTGCTCTGTATTTAAAATTAATGAATTTTAGCGGGGTTAGATAAGTAGTGCGTGCCGACGCAAGCGCAAGGGAAACAGGGCTCAGCGAAGCACAAACGCTTCCTCAATTTACTTCGTCACCACTGGGATAACAACACATCGGGCCCGAACAGTGAGGAGCATGTTTTGCTTATGTTTTTACTCTACATAAGCCGGCCATTTTCCAATATATGTCATATGTCTGGGGTGATGTTGCTGACCGGCCACAATTCGAATGGGGGAGCATGACAAATTTATACAGAGAACTTCAGGACTTAGTCAGACCTGGTACTTCCGAAGGCACTAAATGCCAGGCAGACGGGTCAAGAATGGGCGAACAATTGAAATCGCAAAATTCCGTTCATCTATTTTTATCGAACTGTGTTGACTAGATCATCCGTGCTACAGTTTTGCAACAAGTTGATAATTTGAATCGACATGCACGTGGGCAATTGCCCCGATCCTCCCACATGATGCGAACGCGCCAGACTTCGCGTTAAGGCATCGAATTCGTCGCAGATAATCGACGTCTTCCCAGGACTGGTCCTCCTCATCCCACATCTGCATTTGCTGAAAGTGACACATTGTCCTTTTTGCTGTCTATCAATCCCACTAATCTTTCGCTGCGGATGTGTTTCGGGTAGCTGGGATCGGTAGCCGGAAGGCTAGAGATCTTCAGACCTCCCTCGTTATAAATAAAATAGTTCGTACAACTATAATAGACTCGTTCTATGAACAGTCGGATTGTTTCGACCACGATTGTTACATGCAAGAGACCTTTACTAAAGAACTTTTTCGACGTACTACAAAGGTGGAAATTGTAAAGGATAATAGAAGTGGCGCGCGCATTGTTTACCACTTATCACGGTAGTACACCGGTAACATCAAGGCTGCTTTGGACGAGGTGGCAGGACAATATCAAGGGGAGCTTGACTTCGCTTGGGATCTAGCAATACGCTGTGTGCCTACGGAGTATAGCTGGCCATGTTGCCTAGGTCTCGAATAGCTGCCCACCCGTTCTTGAAAAGAAAATGAGCAGGCTATGATTTCATCCTTGTTCAGCGCAAGCCCGGTCTCAAAATTCAATCAAGAAATGACAACAAAAACCTCTACAAAACATGATGAGGGACAAGCGAAAATTCCCAATCAAAATCCTAGCCGCGAACCAGTTCTGGGAAAAAAGAAAAGCAAGCACAGAGTCTGCTACCGATTTCTCCCTGGCAAGATGAAAGAAAAAAGAAAGCTGACAAGAGTGGGATTCGAACCCACGCGGATTGCTCCAGAAGAATGCTGCCCGGTAAACGGGTAAAGGAGAACCCTTGAGTCTTCCGCCTTAACCACTCGGCCATCTTGCCCGTGTTTGATTGGAGTTGCAATCCGACCTCAGCGCACTGGCTAAGTAGTGCCGCCAAAACCTCCCCTCCCCGGCTGCATGAAAATTTTACGCCACTGGAGAGCAAGTGCAGCGAAGCGCAGCGCTGTGGAGCCTATAAAAAAAAAATTCGGAAAAGTGCAAATCGGGAAATACTATCGGATTTAACCGGTGCTAAAAATAGCAAAAGATTAACTCCGAATCAGGGAATCGAACCCTGGGCAGGGCGGATCCACCTTGAGAGCGCCCCATGTTAACCACTACACCAATTCGGATGCCTTGTCTGTTTGTTGGAAAGCTGTACGCCAAACGTCGAACATGAGGAACTCGCTCGTTGTGACTTGGTCTGTCTGGCTGTGTGTGGTAGGCGTGTAGGTATGGAAGTCGCGGGACTGGGAGGTAGGTATAGGGATCATTGTGGGCAGGTGGGCGGTTTATGGGAACAGCAGCCGCGTCCCGCTTCTAGGCCAAACCTTCTAGTTCAAGCCCCCCTGAGTGGATGGTTAGTCACCCACGTTGAGACTTCGAGGAGTCGTGCCTCAACTCTGTGCATTTAACCCATTGCTAGATTCAGATGTTATACCTCATCCCAATTAAAACAGAGCTCTAATTAGGGGCCCACCACTTGTAGATGAGATAGGCATTCTAAGGTTCATCTACTTAACTTACATATACGCACCCCCAACAGGGTTAAATATACAATGCTATTGATCTGTTACCTTGATAGGCACTTTATTAACACATCTCATGTGTCTCTTCTTACTTTAGCCTACCTAATAAGTTTGAGTAGCTTAAGTAAGTACCTAGCTGTTCTCAGAATTCAATATTTGCCAAAGATGGACCTGTCTTACCTTCTTCATGCTCTGCACCAGGGACATGCAAGCAACTAGCAGAGTAAGGCCAAGACGGAGACAGAGATGGAGTGTGCGTGCGTACAGTCGGCTTTCAGATCAAATATTGTCACCGTACTGAGGCGCGTATTGAGAACGGGTACCTGCATCTTACCTACCTGCCTTACCTTGGCCTTACTTACATACAAGTACTAAATCAATGACTTAAGGTCACAAAATTGCCTAATACCGTAATCCATCTAAGTACTTTCTTGCTCTTGCAACTCAACCTCCTATCAGCTAGGCTTAGGTAGGTTAAGTACTTACTATGCTCATTAGCTTACAAGTGTTGCTTGTCTATGCTTCAGTATTTCTACATGTATGTATGCTTGCCCCTTTTCTTGAAGGCAATCAGTAAACGCCAGTCCTAAGATTGCTAACAGCGATCAGCGTTTCATCTGTGTTCACAGTACATCAACACCACCGCCATGTACCAGCTTCATGGTTTTTCATAATCGCACTAGAAGTTAGTTCTCAGTGACACTTTTCATACTTAGCGAGAGTTAGAAAATATATAAGCAGTTATATGATTGAGAAAAACTCAGAATAAAACTTAGAAAGTCTTGTGTTGAAATGTCATCATTTAACTTTGCCACATGATTACCATATCTAATCTAAGTAAACAATGTATACATATAAAGAAGTGTTTAATCTTGATAATTAACATAGAGCTCGTATAATGACCAGGGAAATTTTTTTTTTTTTTTTTTCATAAGCTCAGGTGAACGGGATTATATTTGCTAGTAAATAGTAGACGTACGTAGGACATGCATGTATCAGTACACAGAACGGCAAGCACAAATAATGCTGTGTATAATATTGGGGGGAACTAAGTCCATTTCACAGTCTCAGTTTGGAGCACAAGTCTCGTGATGAGTCTAGTTTCACACACCGATCGCACAAACCCTTGGTTCCTCGTTTAATATAGCCAGAAAATGGTCAGGATGTGGCAGACCCCTCTTGTTGTGATGGGATTTGAATTAACGCCAAGAGCAGGAGAAGTAGAACCTCGAGGCTGATTTGGCGGTGATGAAGCAATGTGGACGAGGTGCGGTCAGGAGAAATACAGGCATCTAGCATCTAATAATATATCAGCAAAGATATGAAAATGCTCACTACTAGTTGCCCCAGCATCCAAGCCAAGATAGCCGTCGATCAGGGTTGCCGGTGGGCCAGGCGGCTATCTGCATGGCATCCAGCCTGAGACCCCGCGCCATCACACGTGCAACATTAAGCGGATATTGATCTAGGTAGGCAAGTATTCTCAAGTAAATACAGCACATGATTAGCGGGATATGTATACGTATCGCCCTCAGGTCCCCGGCGCAAGACTTGCTTCACCCGCTCATGGCCAAGAGGGGCCTGGTAGGATGTATCAAACGGCGTTGAAGCCGCTACCCGGGCGAGATCCGTCTGCAGATGACGTAGCGCACTGCAACCATGCATGCCTCCTCAGCAGGGAGCTAAGGCGTCGGAATCTGTATATATAATCTCGGATATCTAGATCGAAGATGAGATGACGGATCCCAGCGTGCCCTGGGGTTCTGTCGTCGGGGGCTGCCGACCCATGCATTACTACCCAACCTAGGTTTGGTATACCTGCTCTCTTCTCGAGAGGAGGTTCCCCCTTCTCATGTCAAAACAGAATATTGTTCGCACAAACCCAATCGGCCCTAGGAAAGCGCGTTGCCAACAGCCATCAAACGAGTTGATTATCGAAGCCTGCGAGACTCTTACGCCTGTGATACCCCGCATGCGTGGTCTCTGGCAAGCTCAAGCGGGGTTGTAGCCGTGCGACGACTTCAAAGTCGTACCTCCGAATCGTGAGAGTCGAGCGATTCGGATTAATGTCCCATGCGGATTTGGCAGGTTTGTCAAATGCAACGACCGCAGACGTTTTTGACCGAGCCCGCGGCCATGGCCGTAACTAGTATGATTGCTTTTCCGACCATTCTATTCCAGGGCGTGCGAGGCGGCGGCGAATATCAGAAACACGCCGGGTTGCTCTCGGTCAGGGTCATATACCCAGGTAGCCTTTTCAAGCCGACTGTTAAGGCGAGGAGACGAGGGGGTTCGTGGCCTGGATAGGTGTGGGATCCGGCTGATCTCGTCGCTAGGGGCCTCACTTCTTATAATCACATGCAGTTGTTTTCGGTATACTTACCTACACGTGTACCAGCGGACACCACCCTGGCGTCGGGGCGAAAACGACCCTATCCTCGCCTGGGCTAGCAATGGCACCCTGGGGCCAATGTGCGTAATACAGGCTCCTCGAGGTGAATTTGAGTCAAAGGTACCACCTGGGCGACCGGTCGCCTCCATCATTCGTCAAATTTGTACATAGTTACCAAGCCTGGACCTGGTACAGTTAATCAAGCTATGACTCCACGTACGTCAGTTCACGCATCCGGCGTGATCAGCTAGATCTGGTCGCGGGGATGCTGTATTGGTGCTGCCAGGAGATAAACTAGAAGAAGACGACAAGGAACAAGAAGGGGAAGGAGAATCGCCATATTGACCAAGGTAGGAGGGGGGGAAGGCTACGTGAGACCCAACCGTGGTAACTTGTAAGTCAAAGTTGGTAGTCCAAACAGCTCAAGTAGTAATAGCAGAGCCCTGCCCAAGTGCCGACTTACCTTATGCATGAGGTTGGACAGAGCCGTGTTGTCAGGTAGGTATCTCCGTCTTCTATGCAGGGTAGCAAACGGGGAAGCGATGTCGTGTGTAAGGTACTCACGTTCGCTAAGTGTGCCCATTTCCGGCCATATGAGTTCAAGCGGTACTTATTGGATGGTAGTGATCCGAAGAGGCCATGAAACAGTCGGGATATCCCGTCACCTACAGTTGATGGGCGGCGTTGACTCTCGTATATGCAAATCCGCTGACAGTCGGGTCTATTTAATGATACCGACTCCCTTCTACATTCCAGGGGTTTCCGGCCTCGCAGGGTTAGCTAATAAGGCACTGGATACCTATTGTGTATGATGGTAAGGTATATGCTACCTATGGCCAGAACATTGGATGGCCCTGATTTTGGTCGTTTGTTGCCAAAAGGGGGAATGATGAACTTAGATAGGTGATGGTAGGCGTGTGGAGGAAGCCAGAAAACTTAGCATGACAACCTTGACTGCTCGGCAACTCGAAGTCCACCTCCTAGAGTCAATACTGGCAGCGCCAATGCCCCTTCTGGCTTTTGTGGGTAGGTACAAAGTAGGTATCTGAGTACAGCCCAGTAGTACCTCATACTTGAAATACGCCTGGTCTACTTGTTGTATGTACTTTGTTCACGTATGTTACCAGTTGCCACATGTACCTTCAATGTTGAGTAAGACCTCAGAGAGTTAGGAATACACGCAGTACCTCTGTCTGCGGTGTGGTTGGGTACATGTACCTACCTGGTGCTATGTTAGGTACAACAGGTTAGGTAAATTTTCGGTTCAGAGACACACATTTCCTAGGTACTTGAAGTAAGTATAGTACATACAGGTACGTATATGCCATGGAACCGACGAGACCATCTCTATGGTACACCCAGTTCTCATGGCCTTCTGTCATGTCCACCATCTTCGTCTATATCCACATACCATCCACATCCTGCCCCCTCGCTCCCTCGCTCCTCTTATCCTCTATCCCTGCAGCCCGCAAACTCCCCCTCCCCCTCCCCACCAAATCCAACCAGCCAAGTTTTGGTGGTAGTCTGATGTTGGGAGCCCTTCCTCTTACTCTTTCTTTCACACATCCATCTGCCATCCGTATCTGTGCCAACCTCCCTCCCAATTTCATTTTTCCTCTGTTCATTTCTAGGCTGGAATGGTGACAATATCCATATACGATCAACGATCAACGACCAACGATCAACGACCAACGACCATTTTGGCCATTGCTGTGCGATCTGCCACCAGTTCTTGTTCTTGCACTCTTCCAAACCGCCACTTGATAGACCCTACCTACTACCTGGTAGGTACATAGGTACTTAGGTTAGGTACCTAAGGTACTTAGTTCCTTGCCTCTAAATCTGCTGAGTTCAAGGTTAGCTTGGAGGTAGGTCCCACACCCAGAGACGGACCCCTCCAATACCTCTTTGCCCTGCAGACACACGGGCAGCACACGCCCGTAGATATGCTCTTCTATCCATCCATCCATGTACATGGCCATATTCCAGATTCTGCACCATACAGACCTTTTACACCACACAGGCCACACATCACACATCACGATATAAGCTTGACAAGCAAAGCAGTGCGAATACACAGCTAAAACAGAAGAACGTAAACGAAACATAGCTCATACTAGATTACAGGTCTTGCGATACTACGGAAGGGATTCTCCTGATCCCACGGCTAGAATCCATGCGCCCTACTGTTGCGACGTCGCCCACTTGAACCATCTCTGGTCTTCTCCCTTATCGTCTCCCGCCACGCTACTTCTGCCCTTCTGACCCGCGCAGAATAACGAACCATCTCTTGATACCAGCCGTGCTGCGGCGATACCTTCCCCCCCCTCCTCCCCCCCCTTCTCGCCGGCCTTCTCCTCGTTCGTTCCCCTCTCGAACTGTGTCGGCTCTCTATCATGGATTGGCAACCGGCCCCCGAATCCTTGAGCCAGCTGGCTGCTTGTCTCAAGGATTCTCTCAGCGGTTTTAACAAAGCCGCCCAAAAACAAGCCGAGGCTGTGAGAACTCCTCTGTGTCCCTCCGTCCTGCGTTGTTATATCCCGCCTCGTCCGACATTCGCATACTGGCTTATGCGACAAGGCCGCTACCCTCCTTGTGTATCTTGAGCTGACCGTCCATTCCCTTGTCGTAGATGCTCGAACAAGCCAAGACTTCGCCCGACATAAACAACTATCTCGTTTATCTCTTTTCCTCTCAAGATCCGCCAGCCAGCTTGCAATGCTCGGCCCAAGACTACTACCTTGTGCGGTCTGCCGCTGCTATCATGCTGAAGAATAATGTCAAGACTGGTGGTAAAACTATTCCTGATGCTAGTCTCGCACTGATCAAGATGGCTGTACCAATTGGGCTTCAAGACAAGCACTCGCAGATGCGCAACTATGCCGGCAATATCGCCACCGAGCTGATACGCCATGGTGGCCTCCTGAGCTGGCCGGAGTTGCTACCAGAACTCATCAGGACGTTTACCAACGAGACGGGCCAAGTGTCTGAGGAAGGGCAGGAGGGTGCGATAGCCGCCATGGCTAAAATTTGTGAGGATAATACCAAGATGCTAGACCGCGAAGTAAATGGACAGCGGCCGCTCAACTTCATTCTCCCTAAACTTATCCAAGCGACGAAGAGCCCGCTGCCAAAAGTCCGTGCCCATGCTCTAACCGCCATCAACGTTTTTACACCCCGCAAGTCCCAGGCCATGCTCAATTCCATCGACGACCTCCTGCAAAATCTGTTCAATCTTGCCACCGACTCGAATAACGATGTACGGAGGCAAGTGTGCCGTGCCTTTGTCCAACTCGTTGAGACGCGCCCCGACAAGCTTCAGCCTCATCTTGCTGGTCTTGTCGACTACATTCTTGCCCAGCAACAGGGCGATGACGAGGAGTTGGCTTGCGATGCCGCCGAGTTCTGGCTGGCTGTGGGTGAACACGAGAACTTGTGGGAGTCGTTAACGCCATACATTGGCAAGATCATCCCTGTGCTTCTCGAATGCATGGTATACAGTGGCGAAGAAATTGCTTTGCTAGGAGGCGCCTCTGACGACGAAGACGAGGAAGACCGGGAAGAAGATATTAAGCCGCAGTTTGCGAGAAGGAAGAATCTGGCCAGAACAGCGAACGGCGCCGCATCGGCTGATCCCGCACTCACGGAAAACATCTACGAGGAAATTACGGATATGGTGGACGATGACTTGGAAGAAGGCGAGATCGAGGAGAACGAATATGGAGATGACGCCTCATCCGAAGACCGCTGGACGCTCCGGAAGTGCTCCGCTGCCGCGTTAGACGTCTTTGCTCGAGACTTTCGAGATCGTGTCTTCGAGAGCATTCTCCCTTACTTGACCAAGAATCTCAAGCATGATGAATGGCCGTATCGAGAGGCAGCGGTCTTAGCCTTGGGTGCTGTTGCTGAGGGTTGTATTGAGGTCATCACTCCCCATTTGCCCGAACTGGTCACCTATCTATTCTCGCTCCTCAATGACCCCGAACCTGTCGTCCGGCAAATTACGTGCTGGACACTTGGTCGTTACTCTTCGTGGGCTGCAGAGCTTGCCGATCCAAATCAACGCCGTCAGTATTTCGAGCCTATGATGGAGGGCATTCTGACAAAAATGCTGGATCGTAATAAGAAAGTTCAAGAAGCAGGTGCATCAGCATTTGCTAACCTGGAAGAAAAGGCTGGGAAGCGTCTTGAGCCCTACAGTCTTCCAATTATTCAGCAGTATGTCCAATGTTTCAAGAAGTACAAGGATCGGAATATCTTTATCCTCTACGACTGTGTACAGACGTTGGCTGAAAACATCGGCCCTGTCCTGGCCCGGCCCGACCTTGCAAATGAGCTCATGCCAGCACTCATAGAACGCTGGAACAAGGTGGCTGACGATTCACGAGAATTGTTCCCGTTGTTGGAGTGCCTTTCCTACGTTGCGATGGCCATGAATGATGCATTCACGCCCTATTCACCGCCCATTTTTGGCCGTTGTGTCAGTATCATTCACCAAAATTTGAAGGCGTCTATGGCACATGCGAACAACCCGGCCCTCGATGCACCAAACAGAGATTTCCTAGTGACAAGCCTTGATCTTCTAAGCGCCATTATTCAAGCTCTTGACACGTCAAAATCAGCCAAGTTGGTCGAAGAATCACAGCCCGCTTTCTTTGAACTGATGGTTCTCTGTATGGAAGATCCGTCGAACGAAGTACGGCAGTCTGCCTATGCTCTCCTTGGCGACTGTGCGAAGTATGTTTACGGCCAATTGAAACCGTCCTTGCCAAACCTCTTTCCTGTCCTCCTGAAACAGTTAGACTTTGATAACATCTTAGATGAGGAGGCAGAAAGCGGGTTCAGCGTTGTTAACAATGCATGCTGGTCCGCAGGGGAGATTGCCATTCAGCATAGGTCGGACATGGCACCATACATACCTGACCTGTTTCGTCGGTTTGTCCAGATTGTCGGTGATCTAGGTATCCCTCGGGGTGTTGTTGAAAATGCGGCCATTGCTTTGGGCCGTCTGGGGCTTAGTAATGCTGACCTTCTTGCACCTCATCTTGCTACTTTCGCCGAAGACTTCCTAACTTGTATGGATGAGGTTGATCTGACAGATGAGAAGGCAACGGCCTTCCGCGGTTTTACACTCATAGTGGAGAAGAACCCTATGGCGATGGAAAAGTCACTATTGCATTTCTTCACAGCTATTGCTCGGTACCGGGACATGAGGCTTCGCAGTCAAAACAAGACTGACCTCCATGAGGATTTCCAAAAGGTGCGTATTTGGCAAATGACAGTCTGCCCCTTTGAAGCAAGTTGCTAATAAAAATATCAGACAATTGGCATTTATCGCCAGATAATTCCTCAATTCGACCAGTTCTTTGGCCAGCTGCAAGCCCAAGATCAAGAGGCATTGAGAAATACTTATGCATTTTGAGTCAAGAATTAGATAGGGGCAAGCATTACTTCGATGCCTCTCATCTATGCTTACGGCGGCCGAGATCTGTCCCCCCCGTTCCCGTACCTCAAGTCTTCAGAATAGCTTTGCTTCCATGTCCTCATCTTCAAGTCTCGTGAATACGATGTGATCTTTATCTCATCAGTTATTCCCTACCCTCGTGGGTAAAAATATCGCAACGAAGCGCAAACAAACGCCAGCCAGATACAATCCCCGATCAATCTTCAGAGCGGTGCCTATCGCCGAGGTATTCTTGAGGGTCGTCCCGTGGTAGAGCTGAGTCGTTCTCGGACACTACTATTAGAAAGGGGGGGACTACTCGTATATGACTCAACGGAACATATGTGGCTAGCCAGATGAAATTCAGCATTCAGTTCCAACCATAACTGAAGGGGTTAGTTATCATGGGTGGAAATAATGGAGGGACGAATTGATGAAATGTTTAGACGTCGGAGATGAAAGGGTGCATAAAGACAAAAAATGAACGTTGTATGTATGCTGTTGGTCTGCACTCCTCGGCATGGATTTCGCATAGGTGGTGGTGGGGAACCTCATTTTACATTTTTCTTTTGTTAAAAAACCATCAGTAGATAGATACCTTGACACCCAAGAAGAGAGGGCGCAATTGGCACCGACTATGACAGACAGGATGGACGGATGTACGAGATGTATGGATGGACGATATATTCATGCAACGCCTGGCAAAATGTAGATAATCAGCTTCATCCCTTCTCCCTTCCCACGCGAACCCCTTACCCAACCCCATTTACACACGTACGCACGCACGCACATACCTTCCTCATATACCCTACAAGTAACCTACTATGGCTACCACCTACCTTAGAACTAGTTGAACGGGGAGTAATGCGGTAATTGGCGAAGGCGGTGATGGCGATGATGATGATTATGATGAGAATGCGGGCTGGCGTTGCGGGTGTCTGTTGGCAGGATGCGGATTAAGGTGGTTGCGAGACAGCAGGTCAGGCTGTTGTGTTTGGTTGTCTTGTGTCGTGTTTTGCTGGCGCGAGTGATCGTCGAACGAAAACGTACCTACTCACCCATATCATGTATGATAAATAATAATTATGTAAATGAAAAGATAGATAGGTTAGTAGATTGATACCTCACCTACTAACGTACTTAGCAACTGGAATCTCTCTAAACATTTGCCAATCAAAATAACAGGTGATCAATATAGTAAATTATTTCATAATCGAGTTTTAAAAATAAAAATGGAGGTAGAAAAATAGGATAAATAAAGATAGAATAACTAGGTATCAAAAACCCCCAAAAAATAAATAAAAAAACATACAACACCAGGGATTCGCTGGTCGTCACCGACCCAACTACTAATCTGGCGGTATCTGGCTTAGCTATGGGGGAGCGGACGGGACCCCGCGTTTTCCAGATCCTATGGTCGTATGTGATAGACTGCTCTCCTCTACTGAATTATAAAGTAAAGTAGGCAGGTAGGTAGATACGATGAGCCTCATCTCCATCTCATCCAATGCTTATGTAATGGAGTGCCTTCGTAATATCGACTGCGCAATAGCAGGACGCGAAGCGCCTAGGGTATAGACTTAACTTCCACTTACTCTGCTTTTAACTGCCTTTACTTTGCTTTGCTTTACTTTACTTTACTTGAACCTACCTTGGGTTGAGTTAGTTAGAAGATTAGGTTGGGTTTGGGAATGGGCTCTCTGGATGTGATTCGCTGCATTGCCTGTGCTGGAAAACCGTATCAAGGTATCATATGATGTTGTATTGTCTTGTATAATGTTGTTATTTTCGAGGAGTGAGGGCGCGTGTGAGAGAGGCTTGATCCTACTTATATCTACTCTTGGGTCAGGAGAGTCTGACACCACTTTATCTGTCTGACCTAACTTCACTTGAGAGGAAAGAGGCAGATCGGAATAACTGCCTCGCTGCATTGTGTATTTACTTACTTAAAGTATGCAGTTGCCTATTTTAATAAACAGAGCGACTACCTAAGTATCCATGAGCAATGCATGTGACCTCAGTAGTTGGTAAGCTAAGTAGGTAGGTACTTGGTAGGGAGATGTGAAGAAGCAACGCGAGAACACGGCATCCATAAATTTCTTAGATTTTACAGTTCCAGTTCCAGCTCCTTTCCATCTTATCTCTCTGCTCCGATAGATTTCAGGTTCCAATTCTGTGTACCATCTAGGGATCTCGCCCGCCACGATTTTGTCATTGTCATCAACTTAAATTGATTAATATCATCACCATCCGCGCCCCCTATTCCACCCACCGCCCCGGTATCCTTGGCCACGATACTCGCCCCTCCCACCCCGTCCATACTGCTGATACCCGCCGCCGCCCCCGCCGCCGCCACCGTGTTGCTGTTGCTGTTGCTGAGGAGGTGGGGGCAGGGGTAGGGGAGGCGGGCCGGCCCATCCGCCGCCCATATTGGGCATGGGTGGTATCCAGTTCGGCGGGATGCCGCCCACTGGAGGCAGGGGTGGCGGGGGCGGCCACGGGCCTTGATAATTGGGTGGCGGGGGCGGCGGGACGGGGAACTGGCCGAAGTCTGGCGGTATGGGCGGGAAACCCTGTTGCATGAAATTGGGTTGCGGTGGAGGAAATTGGGGATTGAGAGGGTGGCTTGGAAGGGGGTTCGTGGGCTTGATATAAGGTCTCTGTCTCGCTGTCAGTGGGGGACTACGTCCTCTAGATCGAGATCGAGATCGAGAGCGGGACGGGGAGCGTGAGCGTGTGCGTGATCTCGATCTGCTGTAAGATCTCCGTCGGTGTTTGTCTCGGCTATACTCGCGGTCACCATCGTAGCTTCTACTCCTGCTCTTGCTCCTGCTCCTGCTGGGACTTCTACTTCGGCGTGAATCGGGTGAGGCTGAAATTCGGCGACGCTTGAATACTGGGCGTGACGAATCCCGAGATGAGCTTCGCGAGCGCGATAACGAACGTGATGGTGAGTGTGATGTGCCACGACCGCGGCCCCCATTGCTTGACATGTCTTTCTTCTTCCGGCGCTGCTTCATCTTTTGGCAGAATGAGCGTGACCAGCCGTAGTATGTCTCTCCTCTGATAACCTCTCTCGTGATCTCGTCTAGGATAACCCTCTGGCCCATCTGGTCGACGTCTTCGAGACCTTCGTCGTTCGCCAGGTATTCCTTCGAATAGATCCGGTCCACATCGGCCAGCAAGTCTTGCACCGCTTTGATGAGTTGCTTATCCGCGGGTCCGGAAGCAAACCGAAGTGGCTTGATCATTTCCGGGTTCATGGGCCTCGTAGAATTGGGCTCCATGAGCGGGAGCCAATTGGCGGCAGGCAAATCGTACCACGGCGAAGTAGCTTCGCCGTGCATAGTGGGCATGATGAACGGCACGTCTTTGGATGGTCTCGTGGTGGCGTTCGTAGAACCATTGACAGCGCTGTCTGCGGCGGGTGCTGAGTCTTGACCTTGTTGTCCGTCACGCACCACTTGTCGAAGCTTGTTGATGGCATCGGACCCATAGTACCGGTTCTGTTCCCATATGTCGAGGAGGTCAAGGAGCTTCTTGGCATGCTTGGGCGAGTTTGGGAAGGCCGCAGTGCTCTGGAGCAGGCTCGGTAGGGTGGGCTCAATGGTTGCGGCAAAGCTGCTGTCCTGGTCTCGGACGTGGGCCTGGTGGAGGGCGTCACTCAGCACGTACAGAAGATGCAGCCGCCGGCGCTTCGACGAGGGCTCCCGCGCCCTTCTCGTGGCGGCGAGGTCAGCCGAGTACGAGGCGGCCAGGGCGACCAGGTACTTGGCCAGGGCGGCGACGCGGGTGGTAGAGTGGGCTAGATTTGCGAAGATCCATTGCTTGCATTTCTATGGGACGACGTTTAGTTGTCGCGCTCGACAGGGCATTTCAAGAGGCTGTGTTGCTCAAACCTGGACATTGGGCGGGGAGCATCGCGAGGCCGTCGCGTCGAGCCGGCCGAAGAACTCGTCGATCTCGGTGCGCGGGCACGATGTCGGGTCTGCGCGGAGCAGGACCGCCGAGAACGACACCTTGGCGATGGTGAGCTGCGGCGATGCCATCGTGAGGGAAAGTGGAAGAAGGAATGGTGCGATAGCTAGCTGGCAGAGTGCAGACGAGGCATGTTGTTGCTATGAAGGCTTTTGGAGAGTGGAGGATCAAGTTGAGCTCGAAATACAAAGCGTTGAGTAGACTGAGCTATGGGTACCTAGATGCTACAGTGCCATCCAGGGCTGCACAGTGCTGTAGCGTGAGCTAAGTAGAGGTACCTCCACCTGGTAGGTACTCTACATTGAGTTAGTAAGTACTTGGCAGCACCTGGTTAGGTACTTCTTCCTATTGCAGATGAGCAAATAGGTAGGTATTTACCATTGTCGATCTTGGTTTGATGTTATACGTGGGATTTATGTCTTCTTCTTATCGAAAATCACGTTGCTCTTGAGCCCTTCGGTTGCGCTACTGGCGCAAGTAAGTTGGTAGAATCCACAACTTAATTGTGGGACGAGTATAGAAATGCCGCCGCATTTAGAAGCAATTGGTTGAAAATCATAGCATGTAGCCAAGACCCTGGGACTATGCGTCGTATAGACATAGATAGCGAAGGAAAAAAAAAGGCACTGCCTAAGAATGATGCATTTGGAAGTTGAGACATTTGATATTTACTGTAAACACCCCGCCAACACCTCTATACCAATATTATGTACAAGGGTTTTCACCTATGTCAGGTCATGATGACCCGTATCGTTAGTCAAATACAGCCGTCCGCCCTCCTCGCATAATACAGTGAGGTCGATGATGATGATCTTAGGAAAAGCGATCGCCCTTTGGACTTTGAAACGGCGTACTGCTTTCGTATTTGCTCTTTTCGAATACCCTTTGGCTCTCGGTCGTCGGCGCATGTCTCGTCGGCGCGGGGTCGGAGCCCGCCTCTCGACTCGGCGAGCCGGCAAAATCATTACTGATGGGGGCGTCGTTGTTGGGAGGAGGCGTGGCATACGACGTCGACGTCGACGCTGGCTGGCCGGTGTAGTTTCCGGAGTGCTCGAGGGACTCCATCATCCGCTTCTTGCGCTGCGTCTCCTCGAATCGCTGTGCTCGGTCGGCATTGATGCTCCTCTTAGCGAAGACATAAGCACCTGCGCCGGCTATATCGCATCCGCATCATAGACGGATCGTGTAAGTGACACATGTCGTAGAGCGTCGTAGATGGGACTCCGGGGAAACAAGCATACCAACGCAGAGGGAGCCCCAGCCAAGCCTGGTAGCATGGGCAGTCGAGTCAATATTTAGATGTCGATTTAACATGTAAGGCGAGGAAGAGAGGTGGATCGACGCACCAGAAAGATTTGACCTGGTTGGTAGAGAGTCAGCGGACTTCTTGCCGATTCCATTCGGCTTGTCTTCCAGAGAGGCACGTCATACCGTATTCATGATGGGTTTTTAGAGAAATCGGTTATAGTAAAGGCTTTTGGCGTTCGATCAATTGGGATCAGCCCGCATGCGATGAGGTTCGAGGTTTCAAGGTTGAGGTTTGGGGAGTAAATTGACGATTGATGTTGGCAATGCGCAAGAATAAGTCGCTGGGCTTAACCTAGGTAGGAGGTAGTGTAGATATCTCAGGCCACTTTTTGAAGCTTTCCACTTTTCTTTTCTTGGCCATCTAAGGTCTGACGAAGGCCGGGGCCACTTTCGCCAGTCGGGCTTAGTATGATGTAGCGAGCACAGGGACGAAGTACTTCGTACCGCCGCATCAAGGCTACATCTGAGTGGGTACCCTCAGACGCTAGACCTAGGTGGTCAAATAGCTGGGCCTCTTGGCGAACACTCACACGGCAGGCATTGTAGTCGGCTTCGGTATGAAGTACGAAGGAGACTACAGATCAACTGACTAGTTAAAACTATGGGTCGGCCTAATTGGGTGTAGACTAGAAAATAAATATAGAGTATGCCTTTGTTTTTAACGTAAGAAGGTACGACTGGAGTAGAACGAAGGTCTTCTTTACTTTAAAAAATTCTTTTTGCTATAGATTCTATGGTAGAAAAAATTTTTTATTTAAGCCTAGTTATTATTACCTATTTAAAAAAAAAAAATCCGTATTAAAAAGGTAGATACTATAGGTACTTAGGTATAACAGTACATAGGTACCAGCGTATTTATACCTTTTGCTTTATTTTATTTAGCCTTTAAAGCCTTTAATTAACTAAATTATATTTAGCTTTTATTTATTTTTTTATTACTGTTATTATAGTAGCATTGCTGGAGTAAAAAGTGGTTTTTTGCTGCTTTTATTATAATATATTTAGTTAATTATAATATATTCGATTAATTATAATATACCTAATTAATTATAATATATTTACTTTGCCGCAATATATTAAATTTAATATTATATGCTAGATTTTATATAATATATTAGGTTAACTGCTATATATTAAATTAACAGTTAAATTAATTATTAAACAGTAAATTAACTAATTAAATTAACTAATAAATTATATAATAAAAAATTCTATCTATCTAACTGCTAGTTTATTTAAATATAAAGATATTTAGGTATAAAGCTATTAAATTAACTAATAAATTATATAATAAAAGATTTTATTTTTTTAACCGCTAATCTATTTAAATATAAAAATATTTAAATATAAAGCTATTAAATTAATTAATAAATTATATAATAAAAGATTTTATTTTTCTAACCGCTGATTTATTTATATATAAAGGTATTTAAATATAAAGCTATTTAAATATAATTTTTTAGTTTAAACTTTTTTTATATAATAAAATATTAGCAAATATTATAAAAGTTATTAAGTTATCGGCGTTTGGCCGGACTACCCGCTTTATAAAACTTTTTTATTAATATAACATTTTTTAAACTTATTTTATAATAAAAGCACTTTATATAATAAAGTTGCTATAATATAAATATTATTTTTAAAGCTTTAATAAATAATCTTTAAGCTTTAACAGCACTAACTTTTATTATTTTAAAAAATATATAAAATATTTTAATATGTTTTAAAAAACGCTTTAAAGCTAAAAGCTATATTAGCATGTTTTAAAAAACGCTTTAAAGCTAAAAGCTATATTAGCTTAAACTAGTTATAAAGTCCGCCGTTTTAGTTTTATATTAATAATAAGCTTAAACGATATAAAAACTATTATATTATAAACTATATAATGGCAAATAATTATTGCTATTTTAAATATAACTATTATTATTTTAAATGCTAAATATATTTTTTAATTTAAAAATTTAAATAGGGTTTTTAGTTGCAAATAAAGCATATAAGGCTTTAATGCTCCGGCTAGCAAATACTGCTTACTTTTTATTTTTATTTTTATAGCTATTAAAACTTAAATAATAAAAAATGTTGCTATTATTAATATTAAAGTTTTTATATATTTTAGCTATAATAATTAACCAAGCGCTAGTAGCTATACTGCTAGCAATGCCAGCTTTAACGCTTAGTTAATTATTATAATATTATTTTAGTCGGCTTTAAAGCAAATTAGCTAATATATTAAATATATAAATCTATTTTATACTAACCTTTTTTATGCTAGCATTTAAAAGTATAAATTAATATAATAACTAAATATTAACTATAAAATTAATTATATAGGTTTTTTTAAAAGCATAATATTTAACAGCTATAAAAGCTTATTTTTTATTAAAAGTTTTTTTAGCTTTAGAAATAGCCGGTTTTAGCTTGCTTAGGGTGTTAAAAATGCTAGCCTTTTTTAGCCGGCCATTTCTAAAATATAAAGTGCTAAAAACAGCAAAAAAAAAGCTGTTTTAAAAAAATAAAAAATAAAAAAATGTAGACATAAAGAATAAAAAACGGAAAAATATAAAAATAAAATATATAGTAAATAAAAAAAAATAGAAAATAAAAAACAGAAAGACGTAGGCGTAAAAAATAAAAAGTAAAAAAACGTAGCTTTTTAATTATTTAATTATAACTGTTATAAACTGCTGCTATAACGTACTAAATAGACTATAATATATTTATTTTATTATAATACATTTATTTACTTTATTATAATGCACCTATTTTATAGCGATACACCTATAATATACTTTTTTATTTTATTATAATGTATTTATTTTATTGCGCTATATTAGATTTAATGCTATATATTAGATTTTATATAATATATTAAATTAACTGCTATATATTAAATTAACAGTTAAATTAGTTATTAAATAATAAACTAACTAATTAAATTAACTAATAAATTATATAATAAAAAATTTTATTTTTTTAACTGCTAATTTATTTAAATATAAAGGTATTTAAATATAAAGCTATTAAATTAATTAATAAATTATATAGTAAGAGATTTTATTTTTTTAACCGCTGATCTACCTATATATAAAGGTATTTAAATATAAAGCTACTTAAGTGTAGTTTTTTAATTTAAACTTTTTTTATATAATAAAATATTAGCAAATATTGCAGAGGTTATTAAGTTACTAGCGTTTAGCTAAAACGTTATTAATGTTTTTTAAAAGCGGACTACCTGCTTTATAAAACTTTTTTATTAGTATAGCATTTTTTAAACTTATTTTATAATAAAAACACTTTAAATAGTAAAGTCGCTATAATATAAATATTACTTTTAAAGCTTTAATAAACGACTTTTAAGCTTTAATAGCATTAACTTTTATTATTTTAAAAAATATATAAAATATTTTAGCATGGCATATATAGCGCTAATTTATAAGCTACCGTTTGTACTAGCTATTTTATGCTTAGTTTATTAATGTTAAAGGCATTTTTTTAACGCTTATGTTAAATATAAAGCTAAAAAACTAATAATTATATATATTATAATTTAATGCTATAGTTAAAGCTAAAAATATTTATTAATATTTATAATTATTAGTTTTTTATAACCGACGCATTGCCTAGGCAAAAGTAGCAGGCCTTTATAATAAAGATAAAAATAATTAAAGCTGTGTATAAATATTAGCAGAAAAACAGTTTAAAGCTTTAATTAAATACTAATTTTATTTAATAAACCGGAGATTTATTTAGCTATAATTAATATTTAATTTAAACTTTAGACTGTTTTTTTGCTAATATTTATATATAGCTTTAATTATTTTTATTTTTATTATAAAAGCTTGCTGCTTTTGCTTAGGCAATACGTTAGTTATAAAAAACTAGCGATTATAAGTATTACAGTCTAATGCTATAGTTAAAGCTATAAAATAAAAAGCAGTTCTTTTAAAAATAAAAGATTTTATTAAGCAGTGTAGGCCTGCGCTAGTCGCTTTAGGCTTAGCCTGTCAATATTAAAAGCACTTTTTTAACGTTTACTATAAAATAAAAAGCAGTTGCTTTAAAAATAGAAAAAAAAAGAGCTTTTTTTACTTTATAGTATGCTAATGCTAATTTTAAAAAAAAAAGCTTATATAGACTTCGTCAAACTCGGCGCGCAAGCTATTATATTCTAGTTATTAATTTAATTAAAAATAAAAATAAATAAAAAGAAATACTCGAATATAAAAGCTATATAATTTAAAAATTAAAAAGTACTTTAGCTATAATTAATAATTTAATTTATATAGCGCTTTTGCTAATAATATTATATTTTTTGCGAATTTTTTTAAAGTCGACTTTTAATTAATCGGCAATAGTAAAAAAACGTTTAAAAAATTAAAAATAAAAAAATGCTGGTCTAGCGCTGAAAATACTATTAGTACTGGCTTACGCGCTCGATAATAAAGTCTTATAATATATTTATAGTAGAGTAGCAGGGCTATACTTACGTTATATGCACTAATAAAATTCATTATTTTAAAATTAAACTATTGTTTAATTGGGTATTATATATACTGTTTTATTATATATTATAGCCGAAATTAGCTTTACAGCGAGATAATATACGGAAGGTGCTGGCGGAGCGGTTATAAAATAAATTAATATTAATTAAGCAAAATAAAACTTTATTATTATTATTTATAACTTTAATATATTAATATATACAGCAGACTTTTTAATTAAATTATAATAGCAAACTTAAAAAAATAAAAGATTTTATTAGGCGTTATATATTATGCGCTAGCCGCTTTAAAATTAGCTTATTAATATAGAGTACACTTTTTTAACGCTTGCATTAAACGTAGGGCTAAAAAATTAGCAATTATAAGTATTGCGGTCTAATGCTATAATTAAAGCTATAAAATAAAAAGCAGTTATTTTAAAAATAGGAAAAAAAAAAGCTTTTTTGTTTAAAAAAAAGCTTATGCCGACTTTATTAAACTCGGCGCGCAGGCCATTATATTCTAATTATCGATTTAACCGAAAATAAAAACAAATAAAAAAAAGTACTTAAATATAAAAGCTATATTATTTAAAAATTAATAAATACTTTAGCTACAGTTAATAACCCGATATTCCGCCGCTAACTATTCTGCCGCTAATTATTATTTTTTTTTTATAACCGCTTATTTTTTATATAGTTATATGTATTTTTTTATAAATATAACGGTATTTTTATTATATAAAATATATTTATTAAAGTTTTATAGCAGCTATATAACGAGTATAGCTGGCAGTTTTTTTATATTTTAAATTTTTTTATAAATCGCTGGTCGGAAAATATAGTAGTTTAAAGCATTAGGCTAATATAATATCGATATATATATAAAAAGTTATTATATATAAAAAACGAACTATATGCTTTATATAATATCGATAAAAGCAATAATAAATTTAAAAATAATTAAGCCGCGGTTAAAATTTTAATATAAAAAGTTATTTATACTTGCGCTTTTATACAGACTAATAATGCTTTTTTATTATATAAATTTAATTGGCAATAGCGGAAAAACGTTTAAAAAATCGAAAATAAAGGGATGTTAGTCTAGCGCTAGAAATATTATTAGTACTAGCTTATGCGCTTAATAATAAAAAGGTCTTATAGCGGTGCTATTATATATTTTATATCGACCGATATTATAAACAGCTATTTTAAAATTATTAACAATAAGTTATAAAATTAGTTTTACAGCAAAATAGTATATAAAAAGTGCTGGCAAAGCAGTTATAAAATAAATTATAATTTATAATGTTTTTTTTATTTTATTTTATTTATTAAATCGAAATTATATGCTAAAATAATAATAATTAAATAAAAATATTATAATAAGCGCTAACTATAAGTTTATATTTAAATATAATATATTAAAGCTATAACTAAAAATATATAGCAGATAATATATTTTATAGTGCTAAAAGTACATTATATAGCAAACACCGGGCCGGACTATATTTAAATCTTATTTACGATTTAAATAAAATAGCAGCTAAAGCTTATAAAAAAACTTTTTTTTATGCTTTAATAAAGCAAATAAATATATTTAATATAATTAAAAATTTAAAAAATTTAATAAAATATATAAATTTTTTATATAAATAAAATAAGTTTTTTTTTAAACTAATAATTAACTTTAATTAATATAAACATATTTTCGCTATATTAATTTTTTTTACTTTTTTATATTTATTAAGGCAAAAATAATAAAGCAAATATAGCCGCTTTTTTTTATATAAAAAAATGTTTAAATAACGGCGTTTAAAAATTATAACTAATAAATAAACTTTCGGCCTATAATACCTGCTTTTTTTATATTATTATTATAATATCTGCTATTGCTTTTTTATTGCATAAATTTAATCAATAACAGTAAAAAAACGCTTAAAAAATTAAAAACAAAGAAATGCTAGTCTAGCGCTAAAAATACTATTAGTACTAGCATACGCGCTTAATAATAATAAGGGGATGCTGGTCTAGCGCTAAAAACACTACTAGTACTGGCGTACGCACTCGATAATAAAGTCTTATAATATATTTATAATGGAATAGCAAGGCTATACTTACATTATATATACTAATAAAATTTATTATTTTAAAATTAAACTACCGTTTAATTAAATATTATATATGCTGCTTTACTATATATTATAGCTAAAATTAGCTTTACGGCGGGATAGTATATAAAAAGTGCTAACAAAGCGGTTATAACGTAAATTAGTACTAACTAAATAAAATAAAACTTTATTATTATTATTTATAACTTTAATATATTAATATATACAGCAGACTTTTTAAATAAACGGTTATAATAGCAGATTTAAAAAAATAAAAGATTTTGCTAAGCGGTGTACGTTATACGCTAGCCGCTTTAGGCTTAGCCTGTTAACACAGAGTGCAGTTTATTTAGTGTATTAGAGTTGCGGTTAATAAAAATCGGTTAGTCGGGTCTAGCGCTTATACTAGCTGTTTTAAGGTTAGCCTTTAAAAATAAAGGCTCTTTTTGCACCTGGTTTAAAAGGGCCTTTAGTGTACCTTAGTCGACTATATAAGGTATAGTCGGCCGACCTCAGTCGACTATATAAAATATAGTCGGCCAATCTTTATATATTAAATAAATATAGTTTAACACTTAGTATATTATACATATAAATAATTATATATATAATAGCGCTAAATTTTATTAAAAAAAAAAAGCTAAATATATTAATTGCAATAAAAAATTAGCCGACTATATTTTATATAGTCGACTGAGGTCGGCCGACTATACCTTGTATAGTCGACTGAGGTTGAGTTTTTTGTAGTCTATGCCTAATTAGGCCGGTCCCCAGTTTTGACTGGTCGGTTGATCTACATACTCGTACGAAGTACCACCTCCTAGATTAAGAGGTACCTACCTACTTGCTGTACCTTGTAGGTACTACCTATTTCGGGCCGCCTGGGTCCATGTCAAACCGCTAGTCTAGCTACTCATAGGCCAGTCTTAACCTAAAACGCTGCTGATCAGCAAACCTTACCAACCTGGTACCGTCCCGAAGTATACAAGCCGCACCTACACGACAAGTCCCTCTCCGATCCCCAGTCCAGAACCCATGCTGGCAAACCACATGCGTGTTTCTTTTCCTGTACCTGAAAGCTCCATCTGCCAGTTATTTATTTCAGCCTCGGACACAGCCCACCAAAACGTGACACAACAAACCAGCGTGCGTGCCTTGCCCTCCTTATCGCTGCCGAACAACAACACTTGCAGAGAACGGTCGTCAACAAACCGCCAACCAGCCAGCGGAAAGAAGCCGAAGGACGGAGATGATCAAGGCCCGGCTTCGACTCCCTCGTCACCATCCAGATCCCAGAGACCACCGCCGACTTACACTTACACGAGTCAATTCTGACCTTGGCAGCTCTGGTCTTGGCAACTCTGACCTTTCCTTGGTTCACGCCCTCCTTGCCGTGCCCTGTCCACTGCCGCCCTCGGATAGTTGATGCACACAGCTCTGCGTCTCCTGGCTCCCTTATCGATCACTGCCTACGTAGAACAGCAAGGTGTTTGTTCCTTGACCAGCCACCCTCTGTTGGTGACCCGCGGTGACGACCACCCGTGTCGTGGACACTCCGGAGTCACCTCCTTCCTGCGCCCCGGATGGTTCGACGAAGCTCACCGCACGAGAAGGGTATCATGGTAAGGAGAGATCTGATCCTACGCGGCTTTGAGTCATCCAAACTTCCGTCATGGAGCCCAATCCCCAGGATGGCACTGATGCCTCCTCCCTCGTAAGTCCTGCTCCCCGTGATAACACAAGCTGGTATGAAGAGATACCAACAGCTACCTTAGAAGCCCGTCTCGTCCTTGCGGTCTCACTTCGAGAAAATGAACAAGGGCAAGGAAGAGTCACCGGCAGTAACAGCATCACCCTCCCCAGTAGCGACGGCTCCGCCAGTGCTACCCCGAAAACGGACACCCTCGCCCAAACCTCCCCTACCCGGCAGTCGACCTGTGAGACCGAAGAGCATGGTCATCCTGGACGCCGGGCGAACGAAGCCTCAACCGCCGAACCCTCGCGATCATGCTACGCTCATGAGCACGCTGCGTTCAGCTCCAGCCGCAAATCCGCCTCCCGCGAGCCCCAGGCCTGTGAGGCCCCCTGCCGTCTTAGTCGAACCGCCTCACTCTCCGCCGCATAGCAAGGCCCTCGCATACCCTACTGTGGACGCCACCGCCCTTCTGAACCCTGATCCGACCAAGACCCCAGCGACACCCGTCAGCCCTTCATCCAGGCCTTTCAAGATACCGAGTCGAACTAATACGCCGAGTCCCGAACCCCGTCGGTCATCTCCTCGGCCAAGTCCGACCCGGCCTCCGTCCCCGCCACCGCCGCGGAGGTCGGCCGAGATGAAGAGGGAACGCGAGGCAAAGCCGTCGCCTATAGTGCCACCTCCGGTGAACCGCGCAGACAAACCCGGCACTCGTTTGTCTACTGTAGGGGGGAATGTGCCTAAGCCCGAGCCCGGTCCGACCCGGCCAAGGCCAGAGCAACGTTCGCCCTTTGGTACTCCACCGAGCAAGGCGAGTATGATGGAAGATGAAGAATCGCCGCCAATGCTGCCAACTCGACCTGCCCGCCCTATGTCATATACTCCCGGCCTGGTTAGAACAAATACGTTGCCAGCAGTGTTTAACCCACGACCCGTCCATCCCACAGGAGCAAACAAATGGAGAGACATAGAAACAAATGGACTCACGCGGCCACCTCTTGCACCCACTCCTAGGATCGAGCCCCCAGCTCTGCCTTCCAGGCCACCAGTAATACCCGAGTCCGCCCCTAAGATCCCAGCCAATTCGGCAATGAAACCCCCACCTCGGCCTGTCCGTGCTAGTATTGCAGGCGCCGCTAGTATCCCAGGAGCGAACCAGATAGCGGTCAATACTACAATAGCTGCTAATCAGCAGCCGAAGCGGATATCTTCCACCCCTACCACGCAATTCGCTCCACCCCCTACCCGCACTCATGTTAGGTCAATGACTGTAGATCAAACGTCTGAAAGGACTCCTTTAGAATTGCGGGAGCCGCCCAAAAGATTTCCCTCGGCCGGATTCTCCCCCACCAACAGCGACCCCCCAGCCAGAGAACCCTCGAGTACAACACAAACCACAACCACATATCCCGATGCCACTAAGGTCAACCGGCGACCGCCCTTTGCCAAGCAGGGGGTCTATGAAATTCAGACAAAATATGACCCCAGGAGATTTGACGTTTGTGGTGAGTACGTGTGTACGAGCGGCAATCTAACTCGGGTATGGAACGTGCAAGATGGCGAGCTTCTTCTCAGCTTTTCTCACGGGGAAGGCATCAAAGCCACAAGTGTCGCCTTCAAGCCGGGATTGAACGTCGACCTCGAAGGTCTGAGGATATGGATAGGAAATAATATTGGCGAACTCATGGAGGCCGATGTGGCAACCCAGTCTATCGTTGGTAACAAGACAAATATCCATGGGCGGTGCGAAGTCATCAAGATTTTCAGACATTTCAATGAAATGTGGACCCTGGATGAAGGTGGCACGCTCCATGTCTGGGGTCCGGACGGGGACGGGATCCCGAATTTAAACAATAGTCCCCATCAGACATATCGACTTGCCAAGGGACACACCTTCTCCATAATTGTTGGGGAACAGCTCTGGTATGCCACAGGAAAGGAAATCAGAATATTCGCACCCACCGTGGACGGCAATAGCCAATTACAAGTCCTTATGCGTCCTCTGATCACGGAGGGTGCCGGTGAAGTCACATCCGGAACTGTTCTCAAATCACAACCCGGGAAAGTCTACTTCGGCCATACCGATGGCAAAGTGAGCATTTACTCTGAAAAGGACTTCACATGTCTGAGTGTTCTGAGCATCACCACTTACAAGATCAACTCGCTAGCCGGCGTGGGCAATTATATCTGGGCTGCCTACAATACCGGAAAGATATCAATTTACGATGTGCAAAGTTCACCATGGGTTGTTAAGAAGGATTGGCAGGCCCATAATGATACCCCGGCCTTGGGGCTCATTGCTGACCGCGCCAGCTTCTACAGGCTTGGTCGCCAGCAAGTCGTATCGCTCGGTGCAGATAATATGGTGAAGATATGGGACGGCCTTCTCGAGGACGACTTCTTGGAGAATGAGATGAAAGCAATTGATTCACAGTACTCCGTATTTGAGGATATCCGAGTTCAAGTCATGACTTGGAACGCCGGCGCGTCTACGCCGAGCAGCCTCAGAAACACCGAATCCGACGCCGTGTTCATCCAAAATCTGCTTCGGTCAAGTGAGTGTCCGGACATATTTGTTTTTGGCTTCCAAGAATTGGTGGACTTGGAGGACAAGACTGCCACGGCAAAGCGATTATTCAAGTCGAAGAAGAAAGATTCCACGGATCAAGAACGAATGAGCCACCAATATCGGGACTGGAGAGATTTTCTTGTTCGAAATCTCGATGATTTTATGCCTGCTGACCATTTATACCACCTACTCCATACTGCTACTCTCGTTGGCCTATTCACCTGCATATTTGTGAAGTCAACGCTCCGTGATCGAATTCGCAACCTCAGTGGGGCCGACGTTAAACGAGGAATGGGCGGTCTCCACGGCAACAAGGGTGCCATCGTTGTTCGCTTCATGGTAGACGACACCTCTCTGTGTTTCATCAATTGCCATCTGGCTGCTGGGCAGTCGCACGCCAACTCACGCCACAACGACATCGCCGCAATATTAGACAGCACAATCTTTCCGGTCGAAGCGGACCCGAGCGTCCGCATAGACAGTTATATAGGTGGTGGCGACGGCTCTATGGTTCTGGACCACGAGCTATGCCTTCTCAACGGTGACCTCAATTATCGTATCGATACAATGTCGCGTGATACGGTAGTGTATGCGGTGAAAGCCAATAATCTTGCCAAGTTACTTGAGCGCGACCAGCTACTCGTTGCTCGACGTAGGAACCCGGCTTTCCGGCTACGAGCCTTTGACGAAATGCCGATTCAGTTTGCCCCGACATATAAATATGATGTCGGTACCGACAATTACGACACCAGCGAGAAGAAACGATCTCCGGCTTGGTGTGACCGTCTCCTTTATCGGGGGTCCGGCCGGATTCAACAATTCGATTACCGCCGACACGAGGTCAGGGTATCAGACCACCGGCCTGTGAGTGGCCTGTTCAAATTCACTGTTAAATCGATATCACCCAAGAAACGTATCTTGGCGTGGTCGGACTGCCAGCAGCGATTCGAGGATCTCAAGACGAAGGCGGCGAATGATGAAAAGTAAGCCGCTCCAGCCTGAATTTGATGACATATATAGCTAACTACTTTAGGCTTTTCTATCTCATGAACGTGATTGGCTATGATTCAACGACAAGTAAAGGTTTAATACAAAACCAACTTAAGCGAGTGGCTGGGAGACCAAGCCATCAGCAAGAATAAAATCCCGCGCTTAGATCCACCCAACCTGGGACATGACGGGGCTGAGGCTGAGTCCCGGCCATGTGTTCCCAGAAGAGCAGTTATATATCACCTGTGCTTCAGGAAAACTGAACAGAGAGTTAAGAAACAAAATAATTCCGGCCACCAAAAGACATGCCGACTCATTACTTTTGAGGCTTGAGAGCGTGAGCAGATGCAACTACTGAGTTTTAGCGAGAACATATTTGTAATGTGCCACGCATAGAGAGGAGTATCGTCAAGGCCGATATGAAGAGAATAGACTCGTTCGCCTACGAGGCCTCAAGTTCAAAAAGCGCCATTGCATACGGTCACTATAGATTTCACAGCTACCACTCCATAACTAGGGCTGGTAGTATCACCCGATAAAGCCGGATTGTGAGCTACGAGTTCGATCCGATTGGTCGAGCCGCTCCCTTAGCAGACCAATTAGGGAATATCATGTTCCACATCCGGCTTGAAGATAAATCGAGCAATTGTCAGAGAGCGTATCGCTTCGTCCCATAGAAATTCAAGATAAGTTATCTTACCCACGTACTAATTCGCCCAAGGTAAGTTTTCCTCGCACTGACTTATCAATCTTGGTTGGCTTTAGCACAAACGAGGTGGAGAGTCTAGTGAGTTTCAATACACCTTTGTTCCCGTGAGTCTAGAATGACGAGGAAATTTTTGCCGCTGCTCAGCACCGTTTCGCCCTTCTCATTACCCCTTCATAACGTAAGATAAACAATCCCCTTGCCGGTGTTCGTCCTTGATATCACCCGTAAGCAGAACATAGCCAGTCTCCTACTCGACCCATTAGGGAGTGGCACAACTACACCAGCGTCCTAGAGGGTTAGATCAGTACTTTAGTATCGTCGCGATTGTTTTTGCAAGCTCAAAGGTGCCCAAAATTTTGTCCCGTGGCCTGCGACATCGCACCACGGGTTGGTGTATAAGAAAGAGAGTTTGAATCTAGATTGAGCCACGGCCACACGCGATAGTTTATCTTCCATCACCTCTCGGGGCCGAGTGTTTGTTCCCCGAACTACCCTTCCGTACACTAAACAACCTTGTTTGTCAAGCACGGCCTATTGAATACCTCCCTCCCTTCGTCACCAGGCCCATTACCCGTTCAGCCTTATAAGAGACAACACTATCTAGATTGAACTATATCTCATCTTGAAGTACAGGTGAAGAGATAGTAATCAGGAACGCAAAAGCTGTTCTATCGCCGACGCTACAAAACCGGCTCCGTGCTGGAACACAAGCGCTTTCGCACAAGACCCTGTCATTCGCTCGCGCTCGCCGCGCAGCTGCAGTAGTCATGGAAGCCCATCCGACTGGTGCCGCAGACGGGGCCACTACTAAACAGACGTACCCCGAGTCCAGAGTGCTTCTAATCATCACCGGCGGTACAATATGCATGCAGCCATCGACGGGTGGGCTTGTGCCGGTGGATGGGTTTCTCAAGAATGCGATGGCGCCTAGGCCGTCATTCAACGACATGTCAGAAAACGGTATGTGAAAGTGCTCTTGATATCCTCCATGCTCGGATTTATTTTATACGCCGCGAGAGAAAGACTGGTGCGTGCGCTGCGGCAGCCCGTGGTGTAAGTATCAGGGGCACAAGCCGTCGACCACATAATTAAGTCTCACATGATGATACAACTGCCCAATAGTAGTCCATGTCATGGTGAGGAAGACTGAGGATCCGGCTCATGTGATGGTGCCAAAGCGAAGAATAAATCAACTCTATCTCTCTAAATCACATCATCGACAAACCAGGCCGTGATAGAGGACTAACACGCTCGAACAGTCACTCTAAGCGCGGTCCAGGATGGCAAGCCCGTGACAATACCCAGCCTGCGCACGCCGCCGAGCTCGTACGCGCGCCACATCCGCTACTCGGCCATCGAGTTCTCGCCGCTGCTCGACTCGTCGTCCATCAGCAGCGAGGGGTGGACGTCGATCGCGTCGTCGATCCGGGCCAACTACCACCTCTTCGACGGGTTCGTGGTGCTGCACGGGACCGACTCGCTCGCGTACTCGGCGTCGGCGCTCTCGTTCATGCTGTCGGACCTGGGCAAGCCGGTGATCCTGACGGGGTCGCAGGCGTCCATCTTCGCGCTGCAGTCGGACGCCGTGGACAACCTGCTCGGCAGCCTCATCATCGCGGGCACGTTCGCGATCCCCGAGGTCTGCCTCTTCTTCCACCACAAGCTGTACCGCGGCAACCGGTGCGTCAAGGTGTCGGCGAGCGCGTTCGAGGCCTTCGCGTCGCCCAACTGCGACCCGCTCGCGCGCGTCACGAGCCTCGGCGTCGACGTCAACTGGGGGCTGGTGCTGCGGCCGACCAAGATCGCGCGCTTCGACGTCACGCCGCACCTGGACACGGCGCACGTCGCCGCGCTGCGCATCTTCCCGGGGATCAAGCCCGAGATGGTCGACGGCGTGCTGCGCGTGCCCGGGCTGAGGGGCTTGGTTCTCGAGACCTTCGGTATGGGCAACGCGCCCGCCGGCGTCGACGGCAGCCTGACGCGCGTCATCGGCTCCGCCGTCGAGAGGGGCGTCGTCATCGTCAACGTGAGCCAGTGCACGAGCGGCTTCGTCTCGCCCCTGTACGCGCCCGGCTTCGCCCTCGGCGCCGCCGGCGTCGTCTTCGGCCACGACCTCACGCCCGAGGCCGCGCTGACCAAACTCTCGTACCTGCTCGCGCTTCCCGGACTCGAGGCGTCCGAGGTCCGCCGCCGCATGGCGCGCCCGCTGCGCGGCGAGATGACGGCCCCTGCCATCCCGTACTTCACGCACCCGCAGGGATCTCTCGACGAGACCGAAGAATACACCATCATGCCGTCCGGGACAAAGTCGCCGCGGCCGCTGTCCCGCGGCGAGACGGCCTTCGCGGAGCTCGGCTACGCCATACAGGCGGGAGACCTGCGCGCCGTGGCGGAGCTCCTGGACGCCGACGCGGCGGCGCACGGCGGGAGTCTGCTTCAGCGCGCCGACTACGCGGGAAACACGGCCGTGCACCTCGCCGCCGTGGGGCCCGACGCTGCGGTGCTGCGCGAGCTCCTCGTCCGCGGCGCCAGCGTGCACGCGCGCAACCGCGCCAACAACACGCCGCTGTTCCTCGCTGAGAAGATGGGCAACCGCGCCTGCGTCGACCTGCTCTCTGAGGCCGGGGCTGCGCTGTGGGTCGAGGAGGCCCCTTCCTCCCTAAAGGATGGCTTAAAGGAGTAGGGTTCTTGAGTTCGTGGGGCGTGGTGAGCTACGTGAAGCTACCTATCTACCTTATTAGATGTGCTTCTGGGCTGCGCTGGCTGGCTGTTGTCGGGTTTGCTTTTACCATGAGATGGTCTGGGACTCCGGGAGTTTGATGTTATTGTTTATTATAGGCGTTTAGGTCCGGTCTGACGATTGGAAGGGATAGAAAGGGATAGGAAAGAGATCTTATCTGGAGTGGTAACGATGTGCATGCGTGGATATCTCGTTGATATACCAGATCAGATTAGATTGGGTCAGATCATATCTGTCTGTTTGTCTGTTTTTCGGCTCAAGGTTCGGTTTTTACGGCATGAGGAAGAAGGACTATCGAGGGGAATAGATTTGAACTTTGAAGGGCCGAGCTTGCTAGCAGTGTTAGGGGGTAGGGAGGGAGGGCTGCTTTAGGAGAGGCGTGGTGGGAGTTGCAGGTTCGGTCTGGCTTCACGAAATTGGATTAGAGAGGGTCGAAGCGTGCATTCGTAGACATAGATAGCACTTTAATTACTACGATAAATACCTACAGGATGAAATGGGAGGCGATAGGTGCTTCAGACTAAGCACAAGGTGATATATCTATCTAAAATGGCAGGAGGGTTAGATACCATATCAATGATCATAATTCTTCCATTTAGCGAACAATACCTAGAGATTTTCCAGGTATCATGACTTTATAGCAGACACTTGGAGACCAAATATTTATTGAGCTCGCGCTTTTATGCTAGTACTGAGCTATCACTCTTATATAATTCCTTCCCTTCCAGAGACAACAAAAAGAAAACGCCCTAGCGAAAGAATTACTCTATCCTCCCTCACCTATTTGTAATCTTAGGTATGTAGCATCTCCGAAGCCCCCAACTCCGATTATAATTAAGCCGCGTCCTCTTGTCCCGATGCCTCGAAATAGCTAGCAGAAATGTGACTTTATCGGGTGTGAATTTTCGATGGTAGTTGTTCAACTACAAAACTCCATCCGATGCTTCATTGCCCACGAGTCTATGTAGCATGTCTGATCTCACCATTCAGCTCACTGACTGATTCTATCGCGCAGATAGAAGCGTCGTTTTGCCATGATAGCTTCTTCATCAATGTAGAGTTTGGAACTTCCTCAACTCGTCTGCCGGGTTGACTGTGATTATAGGTATCGCAACGGGGATATAGCATTGCATAACCTCACTCCGGCCTGCGTCCAGTCCGACGGAGAGGTGGAGATAACAACTTGTAGGGTAAGTAGGCAGTGACTCTTGCGATACAGTGTCAAGCGTAGTCATTTGGATAAAGCCGCTCTCTAGAAACTATTGGACATGTAGGGGCCCCTAGGGCATTTTATATACACTTTTAGAGCTTGTTATCTAATCATGGGTGCTTGCCATCCTCGCAAGCACCTCTGATAGGTTAGCATGCTTCTGCAACTTAGCTTGATCTACTGCACCGTGGCATCCAGGCAATTCATAGAGACTCAGAATGAATATTGAGAGAGTACAGCACCCGAAGATAATTGTAAGGGGAGTAATTTATTTGCGAGCAGTTATGAGAAGCATTGGTACGAGGAATAATCAGAGTTTGGTACAGGAATGAACAAGGGAAAGTAGCTCGTCAACAGCCAGTACCCTTCTGAAGTGCAAACCACAGTTGGTTAATATGTACGCCTTAACCCCTACTTCGGTATAATTGGCCCTGTAGCTCACTATCCTACTATGTTGGGCTCAAACATTTGCGGCTGCCCTGTTCTTTCATATCGCCCTCCGTTAAGCTCGTATAGCTGTTGTTGCTGGAGCTGTTTCGGGTTATCATCTTGAGGATACAGGTTGCTTTGATGTGATATGGATTGTTCGTGTGTTCTTGACGCAGTTTCAGGACCGGCCTTGCTCAAGCGACGTTTTCGCCGAAGTAATAACGCTACAGTCCCAATCAAGATAATGCCAGCCAGCACACTACCTACGGCGATTCCCGCCACAGCACCTCGACTAAGACCTGACGAAGCAGTAACGGCTGATGGAATATCGCTCGGTGCAGTGAGACCCGACGAAGCGGTACTGGCTGATGGAATATTGCTCGGCACAATAAGACTCGGCGAAATAGTCTCGGTTGATATAATATCGCTCGATACAATAAGACTCGACGAAGCAGTATCGGCTGATATAATATCGCTCGGTGCAATGTGTACGATCGGCCCGTACGCGCGTATAGACCAATTGGTAGCCGTAATTGTTGTTGTTCCGGCTATGAGCGACGTTAGAGACCCATACGAGTCTGTTAGATACGTCAAAGCGCTGAGTTCAAAGGTCCTTGAACCGGTCCACCAGGAGACGCATGCGATAGTTTCTCTGGAAGGAGTCCTATCATTACATTCGTACGAACTATATACTCCCAATATCAGTACTTAACATGAGCTGGATGTTGAGAGGGGCCGCCCGTAAATCCTGCTAAAATCTAAACAGGTCTTGTTGAGTCAAACGTCGCGCGAAGCATGAGTACGTACGTAGGACAGCATACAATCTGCGATTCGGCGTCACTGGCTGTTGCTGAGGCAAATGATTGATTGAAGCAGGCTCTGGTATATCCCAAGGGACAGATCCCAGGAGAGTAGAAGTATGATATGGACGGAACGAAGCTGCTTGGGAGACAGGCTGTTGATGCGCTACCAAAGGTTCCACGCTGGATCCACGAGGTGACCGGTTGGAGAAACAGGCTGGACGAACTGGAGGTAGGCATATTGATATGCGCCAGACCAGGGCAAGGGCGCAGGGGGCACCAAGAGCTGAAAGAAGAGATGATTTCCTGCAAAAGCAACTATTTAGAGTGGATCAAGCAAGAGGATGGCTTCTGCAGCCACACTTCCTATTCGAAGCCCGGAGAATCTCTACGTTCTGATCATTCATCCCACCCATGACATTCGCCCCCCCAAATCTATGCGAGACCGCCGTTTCTATTGGGCTCTATTCGATTAAGCCTCCCCCTCGTCGACCCGCTGCCCACGCTGCTGTCGACTTGTCTTATCTCACCCGCGGCATCAGTGCCAGTAGGCACCTGGCCAATTACCTGTATCTCTAACTAGACGTGCCAGAGAAGCCTCTTGCAGATTTGGTCGCCTGGCAGTCGCGGAAGGATTTGTGATCGCTTGTCCCGCTCTCCTTGTTGAGACAAGAACGTCACACTCGGCCAACTCATCAGCTGATAATAGTCTTCCCACCTACATCAAAAGTGATGGGTGGGGGTTTCCTCAGATAACACAATGTAACATTAAGCCATGTTGTCCCTCACAACGAGACCTCATTTCAACGCTCCTAGCCTGCTTGAGTGCATACATGTTTACTGCTGCAGAATTCGTTAAGAATGCGACGTGGAATAGTTCCAGAGTCAGACCCCCTGAATGATGAGAGTAATCACGATGGCAAAAGCAACGGCAGCTGTATCTAATATTACCGGGTTGATGCAGTGTCACAGTTCAGCGCCCCCATTTTCTTAAGCTGTAGAATCACGCTGATCCATGTTGCCCCTGGGTTTGTCGAGTCTGATAGCATACGGCGGTTCATCTGCCCGGGGGGCATCTCTTCTTTACACAGTGCATCTCAGAGTGGTGAAGTTCATCGTGAAGTTTATCTTCAACAAAGTTCACTATTTGATAGGCTTGACGCCGACGAGAGGCAAACGTACCATCTTACCAGTTACAAAAATGAGCCGGGGTCCCATCGGGCATCAGAATTAAGTGAGATTGTGCCCGATAATAAAGCTCTAACTCTCTACCAAGAAGGCGCGTGGATGGATAATTTCTGGCACTTCACATCGGGCACTTGTGAGAAGACTTTGGGCTCTGTCAAGTAGACGCAATGTGAGATTCTATACCGGTGTACCTGATCTCATATAACCCTCATAGGGATATTTCTTGTTGAGAGCATCGACAACCAACCATTGTTATTGAGCAATCTATTAGTGAGAATATTTCCCTCATGACTCTCTATATACATTTACACTCATATTAAAGACATCTTGCGTGCTATATCGACAAGCCAACACCGAATACTCATTATCAGGTGGTCTTCATCCTAGATGGTATGCTCATAGCTAGTAGCTCGAAACACCATTGATCAGCGGAAGGGCTGTTCTCACATGTCATTTTACTAAAATCATGTAAAGCATAGTGTATAGTTGGGTATATGGCGCCATTTTATCTCACGTAGTGCAAGGTCCCAGTGCAGAAAACGACAAAAGCCAAGAGAAAGCTCGCAATACCAAACCCCCCTTGAACATCTCCTTTCGTGGCCGCCCAAGCCACCGCGAAGATCAAGCAGAAGAGAAACCCGAGGCACGCGGCCGCAAAAACGACGTACCAGTCAACGCCCTCGACGAACTCGACGCCCCAGCCGATCGAGCTTCCCTTCATGGGACAGGCTTCGAGCTGGGCCCGCAGTTTCTTCGGGAACCGGTTGTACAAGAATAAGGTTACGTCTGCGTGCTCTGGGTTCTCGAAGAGATGCATCAGCATGTTTGACCCGATCGGCGGGATAGCATCCGCTGGGTCGTATGTATATTCGCCACCCAGTGTCGGCATAGACGGACAGGCGCGCACGTCTACCAGCTTGTTGCGGAAGACTTCGAACTGATAATAGACGTTACGAGGTTAGGACACTGACGCATAATCATTGGGGATTGCCTTCGTTGGTTCTTGTTGATTACTTACTTTGACGAATTGTAGCGCTCGTACTTTTGTGAATATTCGCGATATTCCTCGAATATTTCCAACCCGCTGATTGAGGTAAGACTGTCTGAGAAGCCGAAAGAACTCCTGATCAGAGTTGATCTTGCATACCTCGCTGTTGTGAAGTCGGAGTCCCCAGCGAAGGTACGGGACACACAAGAGCACGAAATTGTGGTGAGCCGGGGTAGATCTTAAGGATCTCACGCAGCTCCCTAGCTGTATGGAAGGGCCGTTACTGTCGCTTCGATAACTCGGAAGACCGTGTGATGTTGCTTTCGTGGAACATGTACGAAACCACTGTATGATGGTGGGGATCATTCCTTTCCGCGCCGCCGGCGCCGCTGCGTTACTCTGACCTGACTCGTTATCTCGTTCATAAGACTGTGTCGCCTGATTGTACTGTTTGAGGCGATGCTCAAAAGCTTCGACGGATCCTTCAATTTTACTCTCATAATCATCGATAACTTGACACCCGCAGATCTAATTTTCCATCTCGTATTAGTCTTCTTCCAAGACTGTATGCAGATAAGAGTCCTTACGCATGTCCATTTCACTCTTCTCTTTCTAGGCGGCCTGGGTGGTTGAAAAAGTAGCCGCGCAACTAAGGACGTAAACGAGCGTAAATTCGTCGTAAGTGGTGAAAACCGCTTCTGCTGTCGTTGTCGGATAAAAGCAGTCAGATTGGCCTCCAGATATTTAATCGGCTCGGTCCCGAAAATAAAATCTTCCGCGACAGAGAATGTGAATGGGTCGCCGTCAGTATCAAGCGTATCCTCTCCAATCCCTCCTATATCTTCCGTATCCGTGTCCGCATATGTAGATATCGTCTGGGTTTCATGCGCCTGGCATATTCTGGAAGTGATTTTCGCTCGGTTTCTCCTAACGAATTTGCTAGAGGAGAGAATAATGCGACGCGACTCTTCATCCTCGACGTCGTCTGTCGTGGTGGCTAAGCATTCGAGATCCTCCGCAAATCGCCGTAGAAACCTATCAATTGTGTGCCTCGCACCGCTTCGAGATACTGGTCCCGCCACGATCTGCGGCCAAAGATTGTGAAGCCCCTTTTGATTCAGTAAACCACGAAATAGTGCCTCGAGCGCGTTTTCATCCACCGTGGTCGCAGTCGATGCCTGGGATACGGTGCTCCTACTATCAATGGAATAATCGGAATCGTCGGAATCATCGGGATCAGGAGGCGCCTCCTTGAATCCCCATACTTCTGAGTGATTTTTCGGTGACTTGTCGATCTCAAAATTTGCTCCCTGAGTTGCCTCAACTTTCTCTTCACGATAGGCGGAAGGAACCGGCGAAAAGCCGTGCTGTGTTCTGTCCAGATTGGCCTCCTTTTCCACTACCAGGACGGACTTGTCTCTCTGTTTCGGATCCTCTGAGGGTTTTATTACGCTTCTTGCTGCCAAGCTGCGATTCTGCCTATATTCGTTTTGGCGTCCTGCTGTCCGGTCCCGGTTCTCCCTGGATCTGTTTGGGCGTGTTGCTGTCCGGTCCTCGTTCTGCCGGGATGTGTATGGAGATATTGCCGTCCCGCCCTTATTGCCCGGAGCGTGTAGAGAGCATGTGTAGCCTACGGGTATCGTCCTTTTTGAGATTGCGTGGCCCGGGCGCCCATAGGCGCCGCATTTGTCCACGGCGTGCTGGTAGTATATGCATCTGCAAGCGGCATACAACTCTACTACCTGGTAACACATCGAACAATTGGCTACGAGCGATTGAACGTATTAAAAACAAGAAGACGATCCGGATATAAGGTAGTTTAGTTTGTCTGATTCAGTGATCAATTATAGGAAGAGCTGCGCATGGGAGGCTTTCGGCGAGGCCTCTTTAATAATTATGTCGTAGGTAGGGAGGGCTTCGCCACGAAGACTGCAGGCATGTCGCTGCGCCACGTAGACGATCCTCACAGTCCCCGCACCATTTGGGGGCCACTACAAGCAACCTCGAGTAAATACAAAATGGGAGAATTATCATGGGGTAACAAAATGCAGGGAAGAGGCCGTCGCTGTAGCATATTAGAATACGTACATATTATACAACATCATAACATAGTTATGATAAAGGCGTGGTTGTTAGAAGAACCGATCCTTTCCCAAGACTAATATTCGCTAAGTAAAAAGAAGTTCCCACCATTTTCTCACAGCAACTCCATAAAGCTCATTATCAAGTGTGCATAACAAAAATGCCAAGTTCTAATGCCCTTTATGCCCCAAGGCTTCACTCGCAATGACGGCTGGCCAACACATCTCAAATTGCACGCTGAAGAAAGCGGACTAACAACATACTATCTAGATGCCCGAGCTTTTTATGATGAAGTGATACATCAAATAGATAAACAATGCGGCAGATGGCTATTGTAAAAGCTAAGAAAAAGATGAGTAGGTGTATAATAATGTCACTTTTAAAAATAAGGAGTTTTTCTCCTTCAGCCTATATTTGTCTGATGCTATCGCTTATTACGGAACTTGCTTGCCTACCTAGCTACTTTGCCCCTAAGTGTCATGGAATAAAACTGCAGTGCTGGATTGAAACGAATAGTTAGCTTGTGAGGCCGACTGGTATTCAATAACCACCTGATTTATTGTCCCGAGGGCTGAGTTCGAGGATTAGACTTAGAAAAAAAGGGGGAATTGACGATGCCTTCACGGATCGTTGTGAAGCGGTCTGGGACGGCGAATGCATTTACCTCGTGTTCTCTAATACTATGTATTATTAATCTAACGATACTCATTGGTAATTCCTCGTCGCTTGATGAAAAGATGCTGACTCGTGTTTCCGCTGCTCAAAGAACGGGATGAATCCCCGCCAGTCCGGGGACCGTCCATGTTAAACCGCTCATGTAATCCCCCCGGCCGTGATGAAAAAGATCTAGATTCGCCGCTTCGAAATGATTTCTCGGGGTTTTTAGATGCCCCTCTCTGCTCTCCCATGCGTCCGTCCGTCTACCTCCTTACTCTAATTACTGGACCTGCGATATCTTGGTCCTGCTCGCCTTCTGCCGGACGAGCGCGGCGACCCAGTTGTCCGCCTCCTCGACCGCGCGGCGCGGGTGTTTCTTC
This sequence comes from Nemania sp. NC0429, assembly GCA_022578495.1. NCBI lineage: Eukaryota > Fungi > Ascomycota > Sordariomycetes > Xylariales > Xylariaceae > Nemania > Nemania sp. NC0429. The sequence goes on from MU392214.1 coordinate 112,064, forward strand.
CGCTTCAGGAGGTACCCCTGGATCTCGGCGGGCGAGAACTGGCCGTCGGGGATCTTCTCGCTGAACTGGTGCGCGATGGCCGGGAGCTCGTCAATGGAGATGTCGAGCTCGCCGGAGCGCACCGCGTTCGACGTCTCGGGGGATAGAATGTGCCCGTTGGTCGGGGAAGAGGGTAGAGAAGAGGCGGAGGTAGAAGAGGAGGAATCGAGGGCTTTGCCGTCCGGGCCGGAGGGGGCCCCGTCGTGAAAAACGGGCTTGGAATCTGCGTGTAGCGGCCGCCCCTGGTCGCCTTCGTACATGCGGATGAACAGCTCCTTGGCCTGGTCTTTGCTCGAGCACGTGAACTGCACCTGCAGGTCGACGCGGCCGGGCCGGAGCAGGGCGTCGTCGAGGCTCTCGGGGATATTAGTCGTCATGATAAGCACGCGGCCCTCGTGGCTGGCCACGCCGTCGATGGCGTTGAGCAGGCCGGATAGCGAGATGCCCTTCTTCTGCTCCTCGGACTCTTTCTTGAGAACCTTGGCCAGCTCCTTGATGTCGCTGGACGTCGTCCGCCCGGACTGCTCCTCTTTGCTCGGGCCGTCGTCGTTCTCTTTCCCCTTCTCCCCCTTCTTCGCTACCCGCTCGGTGATCTCGACTTCGTCGGCCGGTCGCCGGAGCCCCGCCGTGTCGATGTCCTCCAGGAGAACCACGCAGCGCCGCGGCAGCGTGCTGAACAGGCTGCTCAGGTCGTCCTCCGTCAGCGTCGGCTCGAGGAGCGAGATGACGTGGATGTCTAGGCCGAACACGCCGGCCAGCGCGAACGAGAGCGACGTCTTCCCCGTGCCCGGGGGCCCGTGGAAGAGGTACCCCCGACGCAGCGGGATCCCGCGGTTCGCGTACCAGCGCGGGGTGGCCGGGTGGAGATACTCGTTCATGTCGGCTAGGACTTGTAGCTTCTGCTGCTGGTCTAGGACTACCGTCTTCATGTCCCGCACCGGCCGGTTGGCCACGGTCTGCCAGTTCTGGCGACCCCGCCGCATGTACTGCGGGTTCGGCCGCTTCACGATCGTCCGAGCCCGGTGATCGCTGTAGTAGTGCTCCCTGGCGTGGGCGAGGAGCTTTTTGATCGGCTCTGGCGGTCAAAGTCAGTATTATCATGATCAATACACTATATATATTGTGCGTTTGTTCATTCTCCTTTCAAACAACGGTGATAAGGTTACAACTCACCAGGACTTCTCCATAGACAAGATATCATGAGATCTTCCTTGTCCTTGAACGTGCCGATACCGTTGTTCGAGCCATCTTCGAAAACGGATTCCTTCTTGCGGTGTAGCCTGAAGTACTGGCCCCTCCACCAGAAGTTGTGAAGTCCCACGGCCGGGATATACTGCGGCTTCTACGGAAAAGCATGAATCAGCGACTGGGGGGCGTGACATTAAGAAGAAGAAAAAAAGGCCCCGAGGATGAAGATTTCGTGGAGGTTCGCAGTAATTTGGAGCAAAACTTACTGCTCTAGCTTCCTGATTAGAAAAGTTGAGATACAGCCCCGAATGATCGCGCGCGACCGTGGACTCGTCCTCGTCCTCCCACGCCGTCTTGCTCACGGTCTCGGCCATGAGGGCGCGCGAGTTGACCATCCGCGGCTGCCGGGAGAGCCAGGCCATGAGGTGCAGGTAGATGTCGTCGGTGCTGCTGATGTGTATGGTGCTCATGAGGTACTCGACGAAGACGCCGTAGAGGAAGTTGTAGACCTGCCGGAAGACCTTGTTGGCGGCCCAGAGAAACCCGACCGCCGTGAGCAGCGACGTCGGGTCCCAGCCGAGCCAGCCGCCGACGAACTGGTACACCGGCGCGAACCCCCTGAGCCCGATGAGAGGGAGTATGCTCTCCACCACGTTGATGGGCGTGGCGTCGGGTGGCGATGCGTTGTTGCTTGCGGCGCCCGTGGCGTTTGCTACCACCTCGGGGAGCATCCCCTTGAGGAGAGCGTCCATTGTTCTTGAATTTCCCCTGCTTTTCCCTCTGTCGATGATGCGTTTGTTGTGCTGAGCGAAGCAATGTCTCGCTGTATCGGAGAGGTAGTTTTAATCAGGCACTCCGGCTCGACTGGCAAGCAGCGCTCAAGATACCTACCTAACCTAGCCACTTGTTCTGGCCAGCGGCGAGAGTGTAGCTGTCCAAGCAAGCTAGGCCAACCAACAACAGCCTCGTCAAATAAGAGAAAGGAGAAAACTACAATATGACTGGGAGTAACCAAAACCAAAACCCAATGTTTTAACTTGACAAGATGGAGCAAAACAACAACAAATGCCCCGTAAATAAATTAGAACCCAACTGCCGGAGAACGTCAGCAGAACGAAACGACCCTATCAGCACTTATCAAGCAAAGCAGCGTTTGTCTGCATTGTTCCTTTTCACTGCCACGTTGTCCGGTCCTTGTCTGATAGATATTACCACACAACACAATGTGCAGGAACACCTGGCCACAGCTTTTTCTTATATAGATGCCCGTACACACTTGTTTCAGGGTTCTAGAACACAGCGTATCTGACTCATCGGTTGACGATACACTCACTATTGATTACATCTGCATGTTGGTTGTGCAGAGAGCCAGGCAGACAGACAAGGCAGTCATCTAGTCGACTTGCCGTTCTAACGGTGTGGCAATGAAATGCAAAAAATGCGCCACCGCTTGTCTACATTAGTCTGGGCCCGCAGGCTGCAACTGGGTGTGTGTACCTAGGTGTAGCGAAAACGGCGTCGCGCCGTAGGTTGCGAATTACGGCTCACTGCACGGGACTTGTTCAATTCCGCGCGTACAAACCAGCACGAGTGATGGTCGCTGGCAGCCTAAAGAATAAGCGGGGATAATCTGTCGTGGTTGGAGGCATGTTCCAAGTTGTTATTTGTTCGTTGATACTATTAGTCTACGGAGTAGACTGCTATAAGTTAGATAGTACAATATAATACTGTCGATCAGCTCGATCATCGTCAGGCAGCAGTTGCCAAATTGCCACAACGTGTGGACCTCACTCGCCGAGCTTGCCTCCTTGCTGCTCAAGGACTCTGTTATGTAAGTACACTTGCTAGATCAGCATATATGCCTATCCTCGATCTTATATCATTTGTGGCGTGTGATGTACCGCTGTGATGCGGCTCATCCTAGCGCGGCTAATGTGGCGCCCGTCCTGGTTCGTGACTGGGCGCCTATACGGAGCTGCCGGGGCGAAGCACCCTTCCCCGACACGCACGGCCGCGGCGGTCAACCCCAGCGAAGTAATACGTCCTGGATACCGCCAGACCGTTGCACCGATATGTTCATATTACTGCGACTTGCATTGCCAAGACATGACAGTTCGGTGGGTGACTTGACTTGTCCTTCATTGTGTGTGACGGTTTCTAATCCACTGACGAGCACTATAAAATGCAAAGGGTTATGCTGTCGAACCGGCGATTAGCTGAGTGTGCCTAGAGAGGGCTTTCTCAATCCGGCTGTTTGCAGTATTCGTCTTGTAAGATGCTGAATACAAACAAGAATGCGTGTTGTATGGACATCGGAGTGGGCCGTCTGGAGTATGCTGATATGGAACGACACCTCAATCGAGACCTATCCATTCGCCCTCAGAATCGTCTTCTGGCCCAGTGACTTGTTCATCTGCTGTTAGCATCTTCGTTCCCTCGTCGAGACCGTTGTTGATGTTGTGGCCTTTACTTTCAGTCGACTTAGTATCCGCTTGTCCCAGCAGGTAATCAACCATGTAGACGTTTTCATCGGCCAAACGTCTAATTTCATTTTGCATTCGAGAAATGGCTCTAGCAACGATCCGGAGTTCAACATCGACTTTGCTCCGGTTTGCTGTCAGCCAGGGGCCGTGTTTGTCTACCAAAGCCTTGATCCAGAGCAGGCAGAATTCAATATGGGGCGATTCTTCCGTCTGGGCAGCCACGAACCGTAACAGCCTCGCTACGTAGACGGTTGGGAATTGCTCAACCACTAGCGGGATATCGGGGTACGGTATAGCCTGGAAGACTCTCTTAATGAGACCAGCTTCGTTCAGCCGGAATGCCATTACGAGGGCCTTGAGATAATCCTTCTCATTCTCGAGAACCGCGAGGGTAGAAGCGGGGGTGATTTCCATGTTCAAGTCAAAGGGATCAAATTGGAGGCCGTTATCGAGGCTGTAGATGAGAAGCCCCTCGGTGGAAGCGGCGCAGAAAGATGTGCCGGTAGGAGAGAATGCCACGCCGGTTACCTTGACCTCTGGCAGCCTTTTTCTGGCTGAGGGATCGCCGCCTCGCTTTGACCCGGGAAGAGGATTGTCTGGCCGTGCATCTCGATCGGAGTCTCCTTCATCGTCGAGTAAACCTTCGGGGCCTGCTTCTGTGAGAAGCTTGCTGTTCAGGAACTCCTGGGTCCCAGATAACGAAAGATTCACGCTGACGGTGAACTTCTTCAGGAGTACCATGGTACTAACAGAATAGAGGCAGATATACTTGCTGCTCCCACCTGCCAGCAGACAAGTGCCATCTGTGCTATATCTTATGGTACCAAAACTTTTCGTGCCTGAGACGTTGGCCGCAGTTCTGCGATCGCTTACTTTTCGGCCACCGGAGACATCCCGCCGACCATCGAGTCCAGACACCTGTTCAGCTTCCGAGATCGACCAGAAAGTTAACTGGCCATCAAGTGTTGAGATGGCGAGCTGTTCTGAGTCAGGTCGAACGGCGACATTGAGTACGTCGGATTGCAGCTGCAAAGGCTCACTCGTCTGTGTACGGCCGAAAATGGACCACAATCGAGCCGTGCGGTCCCAACTACCACTGACCAACAGACCACCGTTGGGCGCAAAAGCTAATGAAGAGACGGGACCTTCGTGACCTGCTAACTGATCGAGCAACTGGCCAGTCTGCACTGACCAGATATGGATATCAAAGGAGTCCAAGGAGCCTGCTGCAACCACTTCTCCACTTGGATCTACTGCCATACACGAAAACGAAAGCCTCGTTGGGGCCGTAAATGTGCGGAAGTTACGAAACCTGATAAGATCCCATGCTCTGATAGATCCGTCCAAGCTCGAAGTAAACAATACGTTGCCCTTCTTCGCGAATTCGCATGCCGTAACACCACTCGTGTGCTCAGTAAAGGTGACAATGCAGAACCCAGAATCAACGTCCCATACTTTGATCTTGCCGTCATCGGCCGTGGTAATTATACGTTTTCCGTCCGGGGAGTAGACCAGCGAGTTCATAGAGTCAAAATGGCCTTGTTGTTTGAGGATATAGGACTCGGATTGCCATTCCCAGACCAGTAGCTGGCCTAGTTTGGATGCTCCGAAGGCTAACCACTCCCCACTGTTGTTGATGGTGACGAAATCAATTTCGTTCTGGGATATACTGAGCGTATGGATGGGATTAAAGTCGGGCATCTCATACAGACCGAATATGCCATTGGAAAAGCCGGCAACTAGTAAATTTGTCTCCGGATGGAAGGAAGCGCACTTGACATGGGCGTTGCTCTGCATGAAATAGTGTCTCTGCGCAATTCGCCAGCGCATACCATCGTCATTGGCATCCCCCATCTCCTCATCCTCATCCGGGGGTGGCGCATTGGGATGCCTCGTATACTGCCAATCAAATACCGCGCCATCCTTACTAACGGTGTAGATGGTTTCTTGGTCTTTGGAAAACCAGGCTCCAATGATGGCCTGCTTGTGGCCAGCCAACACGGTGGGAGTGAAACCATCTTCAGGATCGAGACTCCATATACGAACTGTCAGATCTTTGGAGGCTGTCAGGAAGAACCTGGAATCATTGGACCATTCTATGTGGCGGACGTCGTCGAAATGGCCCATGTGCGTATGATGGCGGACGAAGGGCGCAAACTCCAGCTCACCCTCAGCGTTCGAGCTAGGTGTCGAAGGGACCTGCCATACCTCGGTCTTGCGGCCGAGCCCGACGGCGAAATGACGGCCTGAGGGAGAGAAGGCGAGCGCAGTGACGGGAGACCGGAAGGAGAAGTGATACAGGGATATGCGACGGGGGACGTTGGTTAAGATGGCATGGCCATCCTCGTCGACAGACAGCAGGAGATTGCCCCGCGGGGTCAGGCCGATTCTCGAGATGTTCTTTCGGTGTGCGAACGGGAGCGTGTGCGACTTGTTCCTGATGGCAGCAGGCCGGTTAGGATCGCCTATGGCCAGAAATACGCCGCGGGAGACCAACTCACTCAACGAGGTTGAATACCGTCACCCTGTTCCCTACCGGGGAGAAGAGGCAGGTTCCATCTGGACTGAACAAGAGATTTCCCTGGCAGTAGACGGTCCCGAGTAAGTTGGAAAACTGGTGTTGGAGGCATTAGCAGAGTGCAGACTTGCTTGGTCACGGGAAATCGAAAGTGCTTTACCTTAAAATCTGTCTTCATCGTGCTATTTGCTCAGGTTGATCCTCCAAGAATCTTACACGCAACTTGGAGCCGGGAACTTTTTTGATCTCTTATCGACGATAAGAAATCAATCAAAGCTCCAGTGGAGCAAACCTCCTGCAGTGCCCCTGTTAGATAAATGTCTCTAGGTAGCCAATAAGAGCTCGCCACCGGTAGTGTAGCTAGGTACCGACTCTCTGGGCGAGGGACAGTGTGTATACCGTATAACACTATGAGAAGTGGCCAGAGCTTTCTTTCGTGTTTCAGAAGCTCCAAACCATGACGGGAAACCACCGTAGACAGGTACATGTAGTACCTCATTAAGGAAGTAGGTACTTCGTACGCTACATTTAGGTCCTGCTTGTAGCCCAGAGGTACGTTATGTGCAAAGGGCGGTACTTACTTGTGAAGAAAAGGGGGCCACCATTGCCAGTTGGCACCGTAGGTTCAGGTTCCTGAGACCCCTGTCGACTCTAGCTGCTGCTGTGGACACGAACCTGCTAACCCACCTGGGTACGATACGGGCATCTAGCACTAAGATTGGGAAGGCCTTCCCCTGAAGTATGAGCCGCCTAAAACCACTTGATCTCTGAGCCCGTCCGTCAACTCCATCAATACCGTCCCGGCTCCATCCTCACCGGCACTCTTCAAGTTCTTCGAAAACTTGCGCTCGCTAACCACCACCACCACCCAACATCACCATTTCCCACCATCTCCTCTCCACATAGGTAAACAGCAGGTCTGCCTCGCCTGTTTCTGTCTCTACACTCACGTCAATTCGGGTCCGGACCTCGTGTCGTCGAGAAATAGCTGCCTATCTCCAAGATGCCTCCTGCCACCACAGAAAGCGCGTCGCCAATTGGCATTGCCAATCTGCCCAATCAGCGACACAAGATCGTTGCTAAGAGGGGTGCTGCTTTTACTATCATGGTGCGTATATAACACCCTTGATGTCATCCATCCATGTGCCTGGCTGACGTGCGGCCATCTCTTCAGGTTGCTGGTGAATCCGGACTAGGAAAGACGACTTTCATCAACACACTCTTCTCTACCACCATCAAGAACTACGCCGACCACAAGAAGCGCCACCAGAAGCAGGTTGACAAGACCGTTGAGATTGAGATAACCAAGGCCGAGTTGGAGGAGAAGTTCTTCAAGGGTAAAATCAAAATGCCCTTCCCTGGCCACCTAGCTGGCCGCCTCCTTCTGTCACCAAGGTTAACCTGATGCCTATTGCAGTCCGCCTCACCGTCATCGACACCCCGGGCTTCGGCGACTATGTCAACAACAAAGACTCGTGGATGCCCATCATCGAGTTCCTCGACGACCAGCACGAATCTTACATGCTCCAGGAGCAACAGCCTCGCCGCCAGGACAAGATTGACCTACGTGTTCACGCGTGCCTCTACTTTATCCGACCCACCGGCCACACGCTAAAGCCCCTGGATATCGAGGTTATGAAGAGGCTATCCTCGCGTGTCAACCTGATTCCCGTTATTGCCAAGGCCGACACTCTGAGTCCCGCTGACCTGGCCAAATTCAAGGCTAGAGTAGGTCGCCCATTTTACTCAGTCTAGACTGCTATCTCCTTTGGTACTGACTCCTTGTTCCCACAGATCCAGGCTGTCATTGAGGCACAAGGTATCAAGATCTACCAGCCCCCAATCGAGGAGGACGACGAGGCCGCTGCTCAACATGCTCGAAGCTTGATGGCTGCCATGCCCTTCGCCGTCATCGGCTCCGAGAAGGATGTCAAGACCAGCGATGGCCGCATCGTCAAGGGTCGTCAGTACTCGTGGGGTGTTGCCGAAGTTGAGAACGACGACCACTGCGACTTCAAGAAGCTCCGCTCCATCTTGATTCGCACACACATGCTCGACCTCATCCACACCACCGAGGAGCAGCACTACGAGGCATACCGGGCTCAACAGATGGACACACGCAAATATGGCGAGGCCCGCCCCCAGAAGTTGGACAACCCCAAGTACAAGGAAGAGGAGGAGGCTCTTCGCAAGCGCTTTACCGAGCAGGTCAAGATTGAGGAGCACCGATTCCGGCAATGGGAGCAGAAGCTTATTGCCGAGCGAGACCGTCTGAACAAGGATCTCGAACAGACACATGCCCAGATCAAGCAACTCGAAACCGAGCTCGAGCAGATGCAGGGCAGCGTCGCCCGCAGCGGCCGGCGCTAAGCCAGCCAACCCCCGTCTCACCCTATTCGCTATCCTCACGTGGCTCTGTCTAACGTTGGTTCACTGCCATATAGCAAAGAGTAGGGAGTTTATGATACCCAATTTCTGTGCCCCCGCTTCAAGCTTGATAAATCCAAGATGGTTTCGTATGGCCGATATGCTTAAAGAGATAATATGAGTCCCTCTGCCCATCTGTCCTAATGATTAAACAAAAACGCAGGACGAACGATGAGAGAAGGGAGGGAGGATGAGCGGAGCAAGGGAAACAAAATAGGAGTCGATAATTCTATCATATTTAGTATCAGCTGGTAATTAGGGCCTACAAAGCGTTCTCTCTTTTCTCTCCATATGTCCACCGTCTGGCTGTTTGTCATGTTCGAAGCGAGACAACGCGAGACAAAAAGTTGAAGATAACGAGCGTCTCCGTCTCCGTCTCCGTCTCCGTCTCCGTCTCCGTCTCCGTCTCCGTCTCCGTCTCCGTCTCCGTCTCCAGAGATAATTTCTCCCCGACGGCAACGCCTTTACAGAGTAGAGCAGAGCAAAGAAGAGGAGAGCAGAAAAGAGCGGCACCCCCTCAACCCCAACCCCAACCCCCCCAATGTTCGTTCAGTGTAGTTAGGTTTTTTTTTAAGTTGACGATCGATATAATTCAAGATGTTTTTTTCTTTTACGATACTCTACTTACCTGCCAACCTGCCCACTTACCCACCTACCCACCTAAACTTATTTGCTCTACCATTCAGTTACATTAAGACGACAGCGGCAACAGGTTTTTTTTTCTCGGGGCATTCTACGAAAATCTCACGCGAGCCTAGGAAGAAAGAAACAGCGGTCTCGTGAATCTTTTAGTGTAGGCGGGGACGGATAGAGGGAGGGAGAGAAAAGTTTTATTTTTCAGCCTCCTGTGTCTGTCTAACTCCCTCAGATTGTTTTTGACTCGCAGCCCAAAAAGAACATCCAGGTACATGATTGGCGGCTCTCATGCTAAATTTCGTGCCTCGTTTTCGCAGACAGATAGATGGATAACTAGGTAGATAGGTAGGCTGAGTGAGGTAGATGAATTGATGGATAGATACTGTCGACGGGCAACCTCCATCATTTGCGTCTTACAGCCGTGGCTGCGGCTGGCGGGGTGAGGAAGGGGGATAAATATTTTGGTTAGGTAGGTTCTAGTACCATCTGTAACGAGCAATTGAACGAACAGGTTAGGTTAGGTTGAGTTACGAACGCCGGGTCACTGGTCCTAGACAGCATCCATGGCGGCGCGGGTGGCGAGCTGCTCGTTCTTGTTGCCGAGTTTCGAGATCTGCAGGAAGGCGTCGACGCCGTAGCCTTCGAGGCTGTGCAGCTCGAGGCTCCCGGCCCAGTACTCGGCGTAGACGCGGCTCAGCGGCAGGCTCATGCCGAGACGCAGGCTCGGGGGCCGCATCGAGAGGGTCGTGAGCGAGCCGTTGTTAGGATGGTGTTGGTACCGGCTGCGCGAGTCGGCGCGCGCGTGTCGGTCGGGGACCAGGTTCTGCAAGTCCGAGAAGTTGCTGTCGACCTGCAGCTCCTGCAGCGTGGCGGCCATGGACGGGACCTGGCCCAGGTTTTCGAGCCGCTGGGGCTTCGAGGGGCCCTTGCCGAAGGACCAGAGGTAGGGGAGTATGTCTCGCGGGATGCCGCCGCCCCGGTCCGAGATGCGGATGATGACGTGCTGCTGCGCCTCGCAGAGCGTGACCTCGATGGGCGGGGGCTTCTCGCCGTGCTTCTTAAGGTTGCTGCGGTGGTGCTCGACCACGGCCTGCACCGAGTTCCGCAGCAACTCGCCGATGATATACTGGAGGTGGCTGAGGATGTAGGGGAACGTCACCTCCAGATGCCCGTCGACGCGGATCTCGGGGATCGTGGCATCGGCGCCATAGGCAGAGCGCGCCATGTCTTGTGCGGCACGTCCGCAGTCCTCGACAACGTCCCGGGCCACGCATTTGAGGAATACCTCCCCGATGAACTCGGAGTCGGGCAGATTCGCACCGGGCGAGTACCAGTCGGAGTTGAACGTCTCGGTTAGGGCAAGATGTTGCTCGGCAATGACACGACGGGAGATACGCTGCCAATAACAAAAAAAAGACCTGTTAGCTGTCTACATCATGATAATCTTGCTTCATCCTCCGTCATCCGGATCTCTCAGACGTACGGATCGTAGAATCGTATTCATGAAGCGGTCGAGCTTGGCTGTCGGCATCAGATCGTTGCACTCCAAGATGCCCATGGCTAACTTGGGTATGACGTTGAGGTGAGCTCGCAGCATGTCGTTGATGATGGCGCAGAAGCGGTTGTTGTCCTCTATCGTCCGAATCTCCTTGACACGTCTGAAGGTGTCGAAGGCCGTGTAGTATAGTTCGTAGACGTCGCTCAGGTGCGGGTTCGTTACGACAACGTAGGGGAGACGTTGCATATCACGGATGCGATGGGCAATTCTAGAGTTGCGATACGCATGCGTTATTGCTGCCGTCTTGTGTGCTTCGTCCGTGTCCTCGTCCTCAGGGCTATCGAGTCGACATACCTTGTTGGAAGCTCAGTCCGGACGTAATTCGCCGAGCTGATGAGTCGCGCTTCGGTTAGAGACCGACCAAAGACCATGAGCTGTCGCAAGCTGATGGGACGTGCCTCTTTTGCGACCCATCTGTTTGCCAGGCACAACGACGTCGTCAGTCACACGATTCCCATGTGTACTTATTCGGCCGGGAGGGGAAGAAGCGCGAGGACATACTCGTCGAGGGCCTGCGTCGGTCTCCATTTGGCAATGGTGTGCGTCCATCTTGGGGCGGCGGTCCCTTCGCGGCTCGGGTTGACTGGTAGTCTGTAGACGGCACGATGTCTGCTCGGCGTCCAGCTCGTCGAAGCACAGAGCCGTGTCGGAGAACAAGCGCTCAGTCGGAAGGGTTGGGTGGCATTCTGCGCCACGGAGGGTAGCATGCCGGCGATTCCATGCCAGGGCGGACGTGCGACGACGGCGACGGCGACGGCCTCAAGCGACGATCGATCGGGACTATGCTGCGATGACTGGGTAGGAGGAGTGAGGGTTTGGTATGTCGGGTTGCCGAAGACGGGCGGGAGAGGGGCAGGAGATGGTTCAAGGAGTTGGCATGCCAGCTTTGCCTCGGGTTTCTCCAACTGTGCCTCACAGTCAGGCTTACATGTCGACGAACTCAATGGGTAAGTAAGTTGGGTGTAGGTAAAGTGTGCCTCCAATTCCGTGTTTTAGTTGGTCACGTCACAAAAGCAACCTATAGAAAGACAAAGAGGTTAGGAGAGGCCAAAAATAGGATATATTAGGTTAGGTCCCTTTTAGCTAATAGTATCTGCAAAGTGTAGCCTATATACGGTATTAAAACCTATTTTTTTTTATTGTCCTATCTACTCCGGGGCAGGCAAAAGAGCATCTATGCTCTTATTAATAAAGAGGTAATTGCTAAAGTGCTAATAGTAAGTCGAAAGGTCTACTATAGTATAGGCATTTTTGCTATCCTTTTAAATCTTTTTTTTTTGCCCACATGTTTATATAGATCTAGTAAAACTAATAACTATAAATTATTTTTTTAACCTTTTTTTCTTTAATTATTATCTTTCTGCAGACCTTATATAAGTCTATAATCTGCGATAAAGCTAGATTTTTTTTAACAGTTCTTAGTAAATATAAATATATATTTTTAACTAAAACGATTTTTATAACTTTACAAACAACTATGTTTTAATAGTCTTTATTATCTTTGTTATCTAAAAAGGGTATATTCTGTCTTTTTTTTTTATTAGCTTTTTTTTTAGCTGATTTAATAACTTTAAGTGCCCAACGTGTTTTCGACTTTTCTAGGGGTAGGCGATCTAGTATGCTATTAAAAAACATATAATGTGCCGAGCTATATCCCAATAGTCTGTCCTTTTTAATAGTTGCCAGCTTAATTTCTAATTGCCGAACGCTATATTCTATCTATTTTTTTAAAATTAATTCTAATTTTACTCCATAAACACGAGTGTAATTCTATTCTACTTCTATTCTATCTTTTACTATTATTAGTATAAAAAATATATTTAATTAAAATAGCCTTAATTAAGTCAATATATTCTTTAAATAAGGCAAAACAGACGTTCTAACTATTACTTTTTAATAAGGTATAAAAGCTACTGCATTAGCAGGAGCTAGTATATCTAATAATATATTAGGCATAAAAAATGGTTTATTTACCTAAACACATCTTTAAAAAGGCGATAATTTAACCGCTATCTTTAGTATTTCTAATAAGATAACTTATCTCTAATTATAATTGTTTTAACTTATTAGCCATTTTATTTTTTTTATATAAATGAACTTAGCAGCATAAAGTGGGCATTTTAGTACTATTATTTTCTATATATTTATATATAACTAATAATACTAATAAGAATAATTAGTATTTTTAACTGTCTAGTTTTTTATAAAATCGGTTTAGCAGATAAGGCATACATTTTTAACCTCAGTTATGGCCAAGTTTTTTTCTAAAATATATATTAGACATTCGAGTATATTATTATATAATTTAAAGGCTTTAATTATAGGTTCGAAATCAAATTTTAATTTATAAAAAACTAGGGAATTTTTAAACGCTAAAATCAAAATGTTAGGTCTAAAGGCTGCTCTTGCTTGTACTGCTTTTTTATACGTCTATCGGACGTCTTTTTTATTAAAGATATATTTTAGCTTATTTTGCTGACTAATATGTCGTCAGGCTAATTTAGCTATTTTAAAAAGCCGTTTTATTTTTAGTATTTTAAAAAGTAGAGACAGTATTATATAATAAGATATCTGATTATGTGCTGATCTATATCTTATTAGCTTATCCTCTTTAAAAATACCTAGTTTTTTTACTATTTGTACTAAATTAAATATTTTTGCGAATTTTTTTATTTTTATTAGTCTATCCCAAAAGGTAACATTGCTCTAGTTTTTACTTTTTATAATAGTTTTTAATTTATAAAGTATATTTATATTAGACTTTTTTAATAAAAATAGAAATATTTTAAATAGGTTTAGCTTAGCTTTTAATAGCCGTAGTCCTGGTCGGAGTGGTTATATTTACTAAAAAATAAGTTTAAACAGTTTTTATTAAAATATTTTTTATTATTATAATAGTCTAGGCTAAAATAGTCCTAGCTGGCATATTATAACTAATAGTAATAATTAAAGGCGTTAAAAGTAATAAAAAGTTATATTCCTCGGATAAAATAAAACAAATGTTTTAACAACTTTTTTTTTTTTTTTTTTGCCATTATTTTTATTAAGTATAAAATTTAGTAACGTCGTTAGTGCATCAGATAATGTTAGTAGTGCAAATAATAAGTTTACTTAAGTTTGTTTTTTTAAAGGCAAAAATAATTGTTTATATATATTGTTTACTAGTACATATTTTTAAAGAGATAATTAAGGTTAAATTATGTGAGCGAGGGACAATGGTTTTAATATAATATTAATAGGTTCTGCAGATGCCTTAAATAAGGCAATTAATTTTAAATAAATAAGATTTAAAAAGGTTATATCTATAGGATTTAGTTTTACAGGTGCCTCAAATAGAGGGGCTAACTCCACTAGTGCCTCCGATAAAGCAGTCGACTTTATAAAAACTAATTTTATAAGTGCCTCCGATAAGGCAGCTTATTACATTTATTGCTTAATAATATAGTTAGGCAAATTCGGGCGTTTTGGGCTAATAGCAGGGTTAATTGTGCAAACCGGGAGGACTAAAGATAAGGCTTTCACAGTACATGCCACGCTAGCTGCATAAAAAGTAGTTTTTTAGAAAAGCTTATAATAATCTAGTTCTTTTATAAAAAATTGTGCATTTTAGGTGCGCTCTATGTCTCCCAAAATAAGCCATCTAGTCACTTTAAAATTAATTTTTTTAAATAAATTAATCAGTGCAACCTATAGTTTTTTAAATATTAGAATAATATAAAAAAGGTAGACTTTTTAATAAAAGACTTGGATAGAGCAAGCTAGATAAAAATAAAAAGCGTCTTTTCTTTTTTTAATGTCATTTAGAATCCGTGGCATGGTTATCGCAAAGTATAAAAGCAAAAGGACCTTTTTAAAAAGCAGTAACTTTCTAAAGTATATATATTATTAAAGGTAAATTTTATAATAAGCTTATGCCAGCATATACCAAATGAACTTATTTCTAGTAATTTAGACCTATAGGATTAGATCTAATAATTTATATATAAGCTTATTAATATAAGCAAAAAGGGGACCCATATTAAAAGCTAGAATAAAGTTAAATAAATGCTAAAAATAAAGGTGATTAATATTAGATAAGTCCTATTTAATGGCATATATACTTATTTCTGGCAGGCCTTTTTTAGATATGCCAACTATTTACTGGTTTTTTAAAATAAACGGTCCACTATTAGTCCATATGGCGATAACATTTTATACAATAAAAAGGGGGTAAATGCCTAACGATAAGGCATTAGTATCTGCTAACTCTAATTATTTTAAGTTTATTTTTTATTTGCTTATTCTGCTTTTTTTATATATTGCTATAAATAGGATAAGATAACACTTTAAATTAGGGACATATATAATAGTTTTTAAATATAACTGGTTTTTTAAGAACTGCCTACAGCAAATCTAACGGTTAAAGAGTACATTTTGTTCTTTATATTTAAAAAACATAGGACATATACTAGTATAGGCATCAATTTTAAAGTAAATGGCACGTTTTAGATTTTTTAAAAAAAGAGAGGGTTAACTATTTAAAAGAATATCTGCACACGGCACTAAAAAACTATCGAAAAGAAAGGATATAACAGTAATAAAATAAACGATTTAGATAAATTAAATATAAAAAAAAAAAATAATAAAAAATAATTAGACTTATATAACTTTAAATAGTAAAAAAACTTAACTAAAATAATAAAAAAGAGTGGCTTAAATAAGTTAATACAGGGTGGTATATATTAAAAAAAAAAAGCTATTAAATAAATATATAATAAAAAAATAAAATGGATAAAATGAATGTGTATAAGTTATAAAAAGAAAAAAGGTAAAAAAAAGTAGGTAAAAAGGAAAAGCAGTTATATACTTTTTAACTTATAAAGATAATTCTGCCAAAAGGCGGTAAATCTGCATGGCATGCTTAGAATTAAAGAATATAATAAAAAAAAGTGCTATAATAAGTAAGGCGTTGCATATAATATGCCTTTATTAACAAATAGTGGTGCGTGCGTGCTTTTTGTGGTTAATAATTCTGCCGGTTTAGCTAGGCGGTAAATAGTGCATGCCTGCTTTTTTAAGTGGTGTTAGGACTAAATGGTACTAATGTACCTCAGTATGTATATGTGGTACATATAGGTCAATATCGAAAGGATTATTTTATAGGAAGGTGTAGGTTTTTAGGTCGGCGTAGGTATCCGGTTTTTAGCATAAATACCTTTAAAGCATTTTTATAGTGCTTATAGGCTACTAAAAAGCTATTTAAATTTTTTAGTTTGAATAATAATTTGCTAGTTTTTATTTTAATAATAAAAAGACTTCTCTATTTTAATATTAGCTTGGGTATTTTAGGCTTGCCTTTTTATAATATTATTATATAGTCTTTTATTTATATGGTAACTTTTCTGTAGCTATGTATAGCTTGCCGTCGCGCTCGGTCGTTTTTATGATCTAATCGGAGGTTTTCCAGTCGCGCCTGTTAACATTTAATGTGTTTAATGATAGCGTAGGAGTATAACTCGCTTTTTAAAATGACCTGTTTTTTCTATAGTATGGCGGTCTTTAGGGATCTTAATTATATTATAGCATAAGTCGTGATAAAAAGTCCTCGAAAAAGGCATTTATAAAATATTTCGAATAGGCAAAATCTAAGGCTTTTAATATAGCGGCTATTAATATTTTATAGTGCAGAGAAAATCTTTTAATCCTAGTTTAATATAAAGATAGGTAGTTTAATGCCACCTAATGATGGCCTCCTATCCGATGATAGAGCTTTGTCTACTATTTTATTAAGTACGAGCTGTATAATCCGGTTAAATATTTTAATAATTCCAATATTTTTATGAGATTTTGCTAAGGCATTTAATGCATATATCCCGGCCGTGAGTATGGTCTCTCTAAATTCTTTAGAATAAAATACGCTTTTCGGGTTTAAATAAAAAGCTACCGATATTATACCCACCTGATCTTGCCAGTCTAACACCAGGAATAAAGCCGTATAAATTTTACAATCTTTTATGGGATATGCCTAACTATAGCGACTAAAAATATTAATAATTTTAAAAATATACCTGTTTTTTACAGTTAATGTTTTAAAAAGGCTTATAAAGTTTATAATAATAATTTAGAGTAGCTTTATAATGGTAATAAGCAGACTAAATGCTTTAAGCTTTGCTGGATTGAATTTTACACATTGTAAGCATTCTAAAATGTAGTTAGTCGTGTCTCGTGCCATTATAGGCCAAAATACCAATTAATTAAGTTTTTGTAATATATTCTATAAGTTAAAATAACCCTCTTTATTGTGTGCTATATTTAAGGCCTAAAATACCTTTTTTTTTAGTAAGCATTTTCTTTATATGCTTTATCTTTTATGGTATAGAACGTTGTTTATAATTTTGAATGGCCTGGCTTGGTTATTTATAGCTTTTGTCCCCAGTCTTTTTCGGTTATTATTCTAATAATTAATTAAATAATGCCAGACGTCTGCATACCATAATAATTCCGCATATTCGGGTATAGGCGTTAGTGTTACCACTTTAAATTTTAATTTTTAAAAGATTTAACATCTAAATAATAAAAAAGTCGCCATATTTAACACTAATATGTCCTATATAACATCTTTAAACGCATAATGGTACTCCGAGGCAAGGAAACTTTCGAGCTAAGCTTTATATTTTATTTTCTTATTATCAAACCATTGCTATATAGAACATAGATATAACTCTAGCATAGTAGTCTGCTTTGATATTTTTTTTACCATCTGGTCGATAAATTTTTATTTTTAAGTTTTATTAAGTAATATGATGAATTTGTTGTATCCTCTAATGCCATTTTTTTATACCTATTTGTTTAATTTTTAGTTAATATATTCTAAGGATGACAGATTATTAGTACAGTTTTCCGAGTGAAATATTGTGCGGAATAATGTATTAGCTATTTTGTTGCATATCTTTTTAATATATACGATCCGAACATTGAGTGGTCTTAGCTTTTTAGCCTATTAGGCATAAATCCCCTTTATATTGAGAGATAATAAGAAGTAGGTAAGAAGTTTATAGTCTGTGTAAATAATGGATAGGAGTGTTGATCTGAGGTATTGTTTATATTATCTGGCAAATTTAATAATGCTATATAGTTTCCGCTTATATATGCTATAGTTGTGCTGTATTTTAATAAATAGAAAGCTGTTATATAAGATAGGCCGAAGAATTTTTTTTTAAACTTATAGAATATAGCATCCCCCACTATATTTAGATATGTCTAAATATATATCTACTAGCATATCTATTAAATGACTATGTATTTCTACTAATATAAAAGCCTTTTGTCTAAGTATGTCGAATGACATGCTTTCACTAAGACCTTATTGCTAGGGCACATTTTTTTATAACCGGTTGAGTGGTCTGGCTATTTTAGAACAGTTGGCTATCTATTTCTGCGTAGGACCTAGTGTTTTTATAAATTGTCGGACCTTCGTTTGATCTTTTGATGTCGGCTAGTTCTAAAGCTTCTCTGCCCAATTAAACTTGATAGCCACCTTTTTATGAATTCTGTAAATTATGTCTAATGCTTGAATTTTTTTATATCTAATAAACACCTTTTTAAATAATAGCTTGAGTCGGGACCATAAGATTTTAAAAAAAAAGTAATACTTAATCTATTCCAACTGCTTTTCTACTTTCTTATGGTATATAAAGATATTATTAATATATTTTATAGCATTGATTAGCACATTTAGAGTTGCCGGCATAATAAAGCTAGGTTTAAAAAATGGTTTAGGGATAGGATTTAAGGCAATTTTTATTATTTCCGACATAAAGTGTCCTGCTAATTAAGTACCTTAGGGCATCCGGGTGGGTTAAAGCTATAGAAATCTTAGAATATTAAATGCTAATATATAACAGTCGTCCCGATAAACTTTTATAGCCTAATATGCGTTTTTAAAATCGAATTTAGAGTAGCATCCGGTATGTAGATCCGCGAGCTGTTAGTAGACATTAGCTATTAAAAATAAATTAATACTTAGTAGGTCTTTTTTAATTTTATAATAATTAATAGTTAATCTAGGCTCTAGCTAAGGGTTATAAATTTCGGCGTTTAAATTTTTATATATAAGTACTGGCATAGCCGTCTAGTCTGACAGCTCTTTATTAGCTGTTATAGTTAGTTCGTATAGGCCGGCATTTAAATATTCGGTTATTAATTTTTTAAGCCAGTAAAGTTAAGAATTAGTCTATGCACGTCGTTATAACCTGTTTTAAAGCTTAACAGCAGGGTTTAGTCGTACTTGGTGTACAAATAAATCGGTAAGGACTGCTATATTGGCTATATTTAAGGCTCCGCAGTTTCTATATACATGCCAAACTTTTATATAGTGCATCTTAAAACTTTCTAAAACTAAAAATCCAAACTTTGGTCTACCAAACTCCCACCAGGTTGTAATTTGCTTATTTAACATCTATAACACAGGGGTTAGGGGCCTACAGATCATTCGCCTTA
This sequence comes from Nemania sp. NC0429, assembly GCA_022578495.1. NCBI lineage: Eukaryota > Fungi > Ascomycota > Sordariomycetes > Xylariales > Xylariaceae > Nemania > Nemania sp. NC0429. The sequence goes on from MU392214.1 coordinate 131,391, forward strand.
GTGTAAAGAACCTCCAAAGTTTTAGATCTATAAAAGAAACTATAAAATTAAATAATTTTAATGGCCGTTTATTTTAGTGGCCCAGGTTTTTATAAAAAAATATAAAATTAAATAATTTTAATAGCTATTTTTTAGATAATAAGGCCTCGGTCTTAGGGTTATATGATCTTATATATACAGTCGCAGAAAAACTGTTTAAACAGGCTTATTTTTCAGAAGTTATTAGTTAGTTAGGTCGAAATTCCTTAGAGTTTATTATAATTAACAGACTTTTTAATGACCAATATGCCTTTTTAGTAAATAATATTGCTGTAAGTCTGGGAGCATAGGATCTAGACTACTCCTATATAAGGTATATAAAGCGATAATATATATATAAAGGTAGATTTAGTTTAGCAATATAACCAAGTCGAAAATAGCTATTTAGTTTTCCGACTTAGATCTAGATATACTGTTAGATTTAAACTTATTAAATAATAAGCTAGCGTCTGTTTTTTTTAAAGCTTAACTAACCGGCTTTGACTTTTTAGTAGTCAGCGCCAATTTATACATTGTTTCTATAGTTATACAGGGACTATAAATCTCTGTTAATTTTTTTTCCACAAAGGGATTTTTAATAGTTAGGGTATAATTGCAAACATTAATATTGGCCATTATGTCCCACAGCCATAGCAGACCTAAAATTATTAAGGTGGATTGGTTGCCTTTTAGGGGCTGGACAAATGCCCACACAGGTCAAGATATTTTATTAATTTCGACCATAGCAACCACAAATTTATTAATAGGCATAGTTTTGCCCTGTAAATTTATTAAATTTAGGCTCGCTAGGCCTAATTTTAAAATTTTTTTTTAAAGTATTTTCAGTTAATCTACCAAAGCTAAATAAATAATATTTATATTACTGCCTTAATCTGCTTAGGATAAGAGTTTTTTCACTCTGCTTTTTATAGTCTTTCTGTCCTTAATATACTAAAAAATAAAGGTCAGACAGAATGCTTTAGGTAGTTTAATAACCAATGTCGAAAAACTTAAAGCTGTTGCGCTTAATAGGTCTAATGACCTCTTTTTTATTTTAGCATACCGACATTGGGTGGTTTTTACCTTTTTTAATGCTTTAACTAATAAATGTTTAAGGTTATAAATAAAGTCTAGACTAAGCTGCAAAAGATTTAACAATAAGATCGAAATTATGGTTTTTTAGAAAAGTTTTTTATAATTATATAGTCTTTTTTTTTTATAAGCACGGATTTTAGTTAGTGGTTTAGAAGGCTAATTAGGGTTACGTTTTTTTTTTAACTTTTTAGATTTTTTATAAGGTAGTTATTTATTAGCCTTATTTAGTAGTAAGCTAACGGGTATAGCAGTGTTTTTATTTTTACGTCGTTTGTTGGAGTGTTTTTTTACTGCTGTGGCTAAAAGGGATTATAAGATGGCCACTTAGGCATTTAGTTTTTTTTAAACTTACTGCTTAGATAATTTTTTTAAAAATTTTTTTAAATTTAATTCCACTACACTTTTTACAATTGCCAAACTTAATGTTATAACGGCTTTATTATTATAATCATTAAATAATAGCACTTTTTTTATAATCGGGAAATTCTTTGCTAAAAACTGCTTATAAAATAGCTAAGCTGATTAAAAATGGACTTTTATATTATTTAGTTTTTTATTTCGGTATTTATTAGCTAAAAACAGAATGGCTTTTAGGTATGCTTATTCTTACTATAACAACTAGTTTTTTTAAGGTACGTCGTATCTAAACTGTAAATAGTTTTTATTTTTATATTAAAAATATGCTTTTTTTTTCTATGCTAATTATTTTATACCATTTATTAGGGGATATTTTGACTTTTTTTTATTTAATAATTATTAAGTATTTATAGAAGGTTAATAGGTGGCGGGTAGGGCAGATAATATTTATTGTCGGCTGGGTGGGTTTTTATAAAAGCATTCTATAGCTATATGTTTTAGCTTTTTACACCGAAAGCAAGTTATTTATAATTGCTAAGCTAAGGCTAGGCGATTTTGGTAAGTATAGCTCTATTAAGAAAACTAATTATACTATATTAAGGGATAAGCAGCAGTATAACCGGACACTATCTGCAGCTATAGCTGGACTTTAACAACGGCGTTTGCCACAGTAAATCCTTTATTTTTAGCAAAGGCCTTATAAATAGCTTTAATTTTTACTCTATCTGTTTTTTTTTTAATAGCTTTTTTTTTATTTTTAATTACCTATTGGAATTTTTAAATAATTTTATAGCATTATTTAATAAATTGGGCATTCCTGGCCCGGTTATCCAATAATTTCTATCTAACTTTGAAATTATTAAGGCTATTTATAAACCGTCCGATAATAGTGCATAAAAAGGTTGTTTTTGCTATAGTTAGCTTTATTTTTATTTTTTTTACTTTGTTTTTTCCGCCAGCCTGTCAGAAGGCATTTTGGACTCGGCTATAATATTGAGCCAATAGCTTGTCCGGCTTTTATAAAAAACGTGTTAAATTATTATCTTTAAAAAAGGCAGTGTCTACTAGCTTAATAGGGAATCGGTCTTTTAGTGCTTATTAAAATTCTTTAAGGTTTTAGACCGTAGCAGTATATATGCTCGCTCTATCTACGATGGCCTAGACAGTAGAAAATAAATTAAAAAATAATGCCGCCTTTTTTTTATATATTATATTAATTAATATAATTGCATTAGATGGGGGAATGTCGGGTTTAAAGTAGCCATTCCAACGGTATGCTTAATATACACAATATAACCATCTAGCTGCCGCCTTTTCTTTTGTGAACATATTGCATAGGGTAATGTCGGGTATAGCTCTAAGTTATAGCACCCGCTTTTAAAGCCCCTAGGGGTCCTTTTTTATATCTTTGCCCTTTTCTGCACAAATGTGAGCACCACTCGCTATATTATTTAAAAAATCTATTTTAGCCTAAGATAATAAGACGCTATAAAAGCTAAAGCTAAGACTAGAAGATTGGATTAAATAATTTAAATAAAAAAAGCTAATTTAATAATTAAAGCTAAGAAAAAATAAATATAATTAAGTTTAATAACTTAGTTGTTTTAATAAATTAATAATTAGGATGCTTTAAAGGCTAGTACTGGGGAAATTAATTAAATAATTATTTAATTGTTTTAAAAGTTGCTTAGCTAACTGCAAAAAATTTAGAATGCCTGCGTTTGGACGATCAAGCAGGGGGTTTTAGATCAAATAATCGGGATAGATAAGGGAGGTTATAGATATGCCTTTAAAAGATGATATAAGCAGGGGAAACACTTTTCGGAGTTTATTCGTTTTAGTAGGTGTAAAAAAAAGTGCACTAGTTTTTACTGATAGAGTGGCAGAAGAAGTGTTAAACTTATTAAAATTAGCAGATAAAGTGGAAAAAGGCATGTTATTTATGCCTAAGACTTTTTAAACAAAATTTAATAATTATTAGCTAGACTGGTAATAACCGCTGTATAAGGTGATCTAGACAGTCGATTACTAAGCTATAATATAATAGATTAGGGAATAACGTAGTAAATCTAGGTTTTAATGTGCAGATCTCGATCTGGTAAGATATCGATAACGACACCAGTTATAAATATAAATTATAGGTGTGCGTGCTTTTTTTTTCTACAGATAACGGGGAGACGCGTAATAATAAGCGAAAAAAGGGGAGAAACCTTAGATAAGGTAGTGATAACCGAAGGCCTTAGATAAAGTAACAATGACAGAAAAAAATATAGTATTTAAAGAAAATAATTTCCGGACGACCTTAAAGCGGTTTTAACAGTAACACAGGGTTAAATGACTATAACAACAATAATAACGACTTAAAAGCGGCCGAAACGACATAACATGCAACGACCTAGGAGCGGCCGAAGTAACACAACATGCAATAACCTAGGAGCGGCCGAAGCACCACAACATGCAACGACCTAGGAGCGGCTAAAGCAACACACCAACCTAAAAGCGGTTAAAACACAACGCACCGACCTAAAAGCGGTTAAAAATAATGCACCAACCTAGGAGCGGTTAAAACAACGCACTAACCTAAAAGCGGTCAAAAAACAACAAAAAAGCAGAGTAAAGCCAAAAATGCGGGTTCCGGGATAGGGGCACCAGAAAAATAAAGAGGTTAAAAGGGGCCAAAAGTAGGATATATTGGGTTAGGTCCCTTTTAGCTAGTAGTATTTGCAAAGTGTAGCCTATGTACGGTATTAAGACCTATTTTTTCTTATCGTCCTATCTTCTGCCTACTTGGTAAGTGCCGATTTCGCAGTGGCCAGCTGTTAAAAGTTTTCTACTTTGCATGTGCATATCTAGGCTTTTGCCTGGGTAGATATATATCGGCTAGTACCTAGGTACATTGCTTTTTTTACGTGCAGTAATGCAGCATGCGAGTCTAGTTGCTTTTGAAAGCTGACTGTTTTGGGCATTGTTTATTTATCTAGACTTGTCCCTTTATGCTTACCTTATATCTGTCGGCAACCTGAACTCAGCCTTTTGCAGGTCAGGTGGTTGTGTTGTGGTTGTTGTTGCTGTTCGCGTTCCTGCATATGTGTATCCTTGCGAACCTGTTTATTCGATCGACGGTATCTGGCCTAAACACCGTGTGTACCTAGGTACCTCTGGTACACTACCTACCCGAGGGAACCTGGTTTTAAGGCAGGGTGTTCGCTGAAAGGTAAGGGTAGACCTAATGTTATATAGGGACCGCACTGTCGCAAAGATTGCACTATATAGTTAGATGAACACTGTTACCCCTTTAATAATAGCACCGCTATAATCTATAATTTTTACTAGCTATAGCGGCTATATATTAATTTAATCGCCTAATTAATGTTATATTAGAATTTAAACTCTATATTTATTAAGTTATTTTTATTATTAAGCTTATAATAATTAAAAATAATTAATATTATAGCTTAAGCATAAATATTAATATTTTATTTTTAATAAATAATAATATTAATTATATATTTATAATATAAATAATATTTTATATTTAAAATATTAAAATATTAAAAAAGTTTATATTAATTTAATATTTATATTATTTAATAAATATTTAAATTATATTTAAAAATATATTATTTTTATTATTTTTTATTAATTATTTAAAGTAATATACGGCTTAAAAAATATAATTTTTAAATTTTACACATTTTTAATAAAATTTTATTATTTATTAGTAAGCCTTTTTTTATTTTAGCTTAAATAATATAAAAAAAAAATATTATAAATAGCATGCCGTTTTATTTATTAAAAGTAAGCGTAAAATAAATAGGATATTTTAGCATTAAGTTTAAAAAAACATATTTATAACATTTTATTTAATAAAAAATTATAGCTAAATAAAAATTAAGTTTATTAAGCAAATAATATAAATAAAAAAACGCTATTTTTATAAATATAATATTATAAAAAACTAAATATTATAATAAATATAATATTAAAAAAAATATAATATTATAAAAATATAATATTATAAAGCATATAATATTTTATTTTAAAATAATATATATAATTTAAATAAAGCATAGTTTTAATAATTAAAAATATAATTTATATTAATATTTTTATTTTATTAAATAATTTTAAAAATAACTTTTTTATAATATTTAATTTATAAAACTAAAATATTATTATATACTTTTTTTTTAACCTATAAAGCCTATTATATTTTTTATAACTAAAAATATAAATTTATTTTTAATTTTTAATATTTTATAATAAAAGTAAGCTATATTAAACTATTGTTTTATTTAATGTAAAATATTATAATATTTTTTAATATAAAAAATTATATTTATATTAAAGCTTATATATTTTTTTATATAAATAAATTATTATAAACACTAAATTTTATAAATAATATAAAAATATTTCTATATAAATAAATTATTATAAACGCTAAACTTTATAAACAGTATAAAAATATTTTTATATAAATAAATTATTATAATTAATTATATTTTATAATTTTTTTTTTTTTTATTTTTTTAGTAATATATAATATGTATATATATATATTTTAAAATCTATTTTTTATATTAATTAGCATTGCTAATAAAATAAATAAAATAAATATTTAATATATAATATTATAATATTAGTTATAAAAATTAATAATGCTACAGTTAATAAAATAAAAATATAATTTATTTTTAAGCGTATTTATTATAGGCAAAAAAAATTATTTAATAAGTATTAAAATTTTTTTTATATAATTATTTTATTAAAATCCGTTTTAAAGCTTTTTTTTTTTTAGCATATTTTAAATATTTTTAAAAAGCTCGACATTATTTAAATCTAAGTTTGCTTTAATTTAATTAGTTTTATTTTTATTAACTTTATTATTTTTAGCAAAGTTTTACTTAGCAGTTTTTTTTTTAACAATATCTAGCTTATTAAAATTATATTTATACTTATTTTTTTTATTTTTAAAGTTATTAATTATTTATATAGCCTATTAAATGCTATAATTATTATAGCAATAACCTATTTTAATTTTACATTTTTTTAGTTTAAATATATTATAAATTAATATTTTAAAAAAAAAAACGCTATTAAATATTTATAATTTTAAAGTTTTTATAGTACATTTTATTTTTATAATATATATAGTATACATTTTATAAAAAAACTGCTTATTTAAAAAAAGCGGGAAAATATTTATAATATATATATTTTAACATATTTTAATTTTTTATAAAAACTAATCTTTATTTTTTTAAATTTACATAGCTTAGATATAATTAAATACCGATATTATTTAAAATTTTTAATTATTTAAATTCTTTTTAACTATTTTATTATATATATAAAGTTTTTAGCTAAACATTTTTAACTAAAAGTTTTTTTAAATTAAATATTTATTATTTAAAACAGATAATAAAGTAAATAAAAAGTTTTATTAGTTTTTTTATTTTTTTATAAAAACTTTATAATATAAAATAGCGTTTATTACTTTTATATAATGTTTAGACATTTTTTTTAGTTTTCTGTTTTAATATAAGTTTTTATATTATTAAAATATAATTTATACCTTTATTATAGTTATTTTTTAAAAAATCGCGTTTTTAATACAGGCTATAATAATTAAAATATATATTATAGTTAATAATACTTATTTTATATAAGTAAATTTAAATAAATATAAAAAATAAGCTAGGTTAATATAGTATAGCTACTACATATAATATAAATATATAGTAAATAAAATAAAAAAAAATATTATATTAACTATAAAATTTTATTATTTATAAAATAATATTTAATATATTTAAGCTAAAATAATATAATTAAAATAAATAAAAAAATATATTTTTATATAGCATGCTTAGCAAATAATATTATAAATAAAAATATTTTTTTATTTTAAAAGTTTATTATATTATTAGTACTAATATTATGCTTAGCTAAATAAAAATATATATATTTATTACTTTAAAGTTAAAATAAAATATTAAATATATTTAATAAAATATTTAATTTTAAAAGTTAACAATGTTTATAATAACAATAGTTAATAAATAATAAAGCAGTTTTTAAAATATTAAATATAATAAATAGGCTATAAAACTAAGAAAAAATTAAAAAAGTATTAACCGGCAGTTATAAAAAAAAGCTAATTAACTAACGTACTATCTAATTTATAAAGCGGCTTAATATAATATAAAATAATGCCTGCATAATTATAATGCCTATATAGTTGCAATAAATACATAATTGCAATAAATACATGCATAATTACAATAAATGCATACATAGTTACAATATTACAATATAAAGCAATACAAAGCGATATAGACAATAAAATAAAATAATATAATACAATATAATATAATATAATACAATATAATGCAATACGGTGCGGTGCGGTACAGTGCGGTGCAGTGCAGCGTAAGGTTATAAAAATAAAAAGTTATAAAAATAAAATTATTAGAGTAAAATTATAAAGCCGCAAAATATAAGTAAAAAGTGCGCACTTTTCTTACCTAAAACTAAGCACCTATTTAGTACTATATAAAATAAAATATAAATTATTTATAACTTAGAATAAAATGTACTAATTAAAATTATTTATATATTAAATATATATAATTTTAATTTATTAGATATTATTTATTATTTTTTTTCTGCTTTTATATTAAATAGTTTATTTAGCTAATTATATATTTTATATAGCTTTTTAAATAAGTTTTTTATTAGTAATAAAATAATAACAGTATGCTATAAATATTAAAATATATTTTTTTATATAAAAAGCTTTTAATTATATACCGAGCTATTAAACTATTAAAAATATTATATCGAATAATTACTCGATATATTATCAGTAATAGCTATATAAAAATATCAAATATTATTAATTATCGGGCTGCTATATATAAAATTTACTTATAAAAATATTATATATTAGCGTTTTTATTTTTTTTAATTTATACACGTTTAATTTTTTATTTTATTTTTAATTTATATATTATATTTTTTTTTATTAATATTTTATATTTATTAATATTTATAAAAACTTATTAAATTTTAAATTTATTAAAGTTAAATCTGTTATACTTATTTATTTAGTAGTTAAACTTTATAACATACTTAAATTAATAATAAAAGATTTATATTTATAGCAAAAAATGCTAAAATATATTATATATAGTATATTATTTATATTATAGCATTAAAAATGTTAAAATAGTATATACCTTTATAAAAATACTGCCACTGCTATTAAGGCAATATAGCTTTTATAGCTAATATAAAAAAATATTATTATAAAGCAAGTTAAATTTATTTAAAAATATAGTATATATAATTATAATTATATATATTTATAATATTTATTATTTTATATTTACTATATAATTATAACATTATTTGCTTTTAAAAAGCTTTAGCTTTTATATTTTATATAATTAGCTATTTTAATATTAGTTATAATTTTTATTATTTAATATTATTAGTTATTATAGCTATTAGTTGGTATTGTCATTTTTACCGGTAATACTATCGTTTTTTAAGTTAATAAAGTCTTAATTATTCTCGATTTAATCTTTAATATTAAGTTTTTTTATATTATATTGCTTATATAATAATAAATAATATTTACTTTTAATTTTATCTTATATTTTGCGCCGTTCGCTATTAAAAAAGCATTTATTTTACTAGTTTTAAAACATATTATTAAATTTTCTATCTATTATTAATTTATCTATAGTTAATGCAGTTATTTATAAATTATTTATTGCATTATTATTTAATTTATTATTTTTTTTATAAAGCCAGTTTTTTCAAACCTGCTTTTAATGCTTACTAAGCAAATTAATTACACGTTTTTTTTTTTAACTAAAAGACCTATTAAGAGTATTTGTTTTTAACAGCCTTTTTTTTCTAAGTTTATTTTTTAAATAATTTTTAATTAGTTTTATTAAAAATGTTAGATTTTTTACAGCAAACTTTTTAACGTTTGCTAATTTAAATAAAACTATTTTAAAAAATTACACGTTTAAAAAAAGTGCGAACTTATTATTTTTTAGCTATAATATTAGCTTATTTTTTTTTATAAAATAAATATAGTTAGCTTTGCTTATATTATAAAGCTAATTTAGCTTTTTAATTTTAAATTATTTTTATACTTTATTAGCTTTTATATATAAAATATTAAATTAGCTTAACATAAAATCTTAATTTTATTATATTTTTTTAATAGGCCTCCTAGCGTTATATGCTCGCCGCTAATTAATATAACGTTTTATATATATATATATCTTAATAAAAACATTTATATTTTTATTAATATATTATTTTAAAAAAAATAAGCAATAAGGTATAAAATATATACTAATATATACACTATATTTTTATCTAAAGGTGTTTTTTAATTAATACTTTAAAATTAATCTAGTTATAAATTTAAGTGCAGATAGTGTAAAACATATTTACAGTAAATCTTTTTTTAAAATAAAGCTATAAATTAATATATAAATCAATAAACTTAAACACTAGTTTTTTTATCTTAAGCTTTTAAATATACTTTTATTTCTATTAATACTTTTACTAATTTTATTTTTTTTAGTTATAAAGCAAAAATATATTTTAATTAATTAAAAATACCGACTTTTTTATAAGTTATAATTAACCCAGAACTGTTTTATTATTAGATTTATAATTTATAAAGATTTTAAACCATTAAATTAAACAAAATAAAAGTCGATATATTTTTATATAAACGTTTTATTATATATAATAAAAAATGCTTTTTAAATTAACAGCTCGAGCTATTTATAAAAAAGCTTAAGCTTTATTATTTATTTTTTATTTATTTTTATTATATATTATTTTTTTTTTATAATTTAGTTTATTTAAGCTGCTGTAGCTATAGTTAGCTAAAAATAAAACTTATTAATTTTTTAATTTATATATATAAATATTTTATTATAAATTTTATAATATTTTAAATAAAAAATGTGTTTAAATCGTCCGAGCTGTTGCTATAATCGTTATTATAATTATTACTGCAACTATTGCTACGACCGTTACTGTCCTAGTTATTTATAATAAAAAAGTCGTTATATAATGCGCAGCGTAGGCTATAATGCTTATAAAAATGTTAATAAAAAAAAATATGCTAAGTGCGAATATAAAAAATAATAAATAGCCTGTGCATAACTTTTAAGTTATATATAATAATATTAACATAATATAAGCTAGCTAGCGAATTAAATAGCTTAATATTAATAATAGCATTTAATATATCGAATATATGCTTTAAATATCGAAATTCTAATTTTAATATTATATCTGCTTATTATTAAACTTATTTAATTAATCTGCTTTATTATAATGCTTTTTTTTTATAATAACACAAAATGTATATTTATTTATAGCTGCACTTTATAAAAATAACCAGCAATACGCTTTTTATACTATTTTTAACATTATATAGTTTAAATTACAGCCGCTTATAAAAAAAAAGCTTTTTTTACAAAGCTTTAATAGCATTAAACCGAATAAAGTAAATATTAATAACTAGATTTATATAATAATTATAAAAAACCCGCCTAATATAATTTTAAACAACAATAACAACGACGACGAAAACCTGTTATTACCGGCGCGGAATAATAGCCGTAAAAGCACGCCAGCTTAAGCAGACGCTTTTAATATAATTTATACAATTTTAAAACAAACAGTAAATAATAAAAATATACCTAATAATAACATTTTATTTAAATAAAATAACGAGCTTATATTAATATTTAATAAATAAAACTTAAAAGCTAATATTATAAAGTTATTATAAATATTAAAAAATAATTTTAATAATATATTTGTTAAATTTAATATATTAGCTTTTAAAAATAGTAATAATAAAAATAATAAACCGGAGCTTTTTTGCTATAATAATTTAAAAAAATATTATCCGGGGGAGTATACTATAATAACAATAAAGTTTAAATTTGTTTTTTTTTTTTTTAAGTTTAAGCTATTGCGGCGAGCTTGGACGGCATTATATAAAGTTATATAAACTTTATTATATAAAGATTTATTTATTTTATCTAAATAAAAACTTATTTTAATAGATAAGTTTACTAAATAGCTTTTAAAATATATAATAAAAAAAAAACGGTAAAATTTAATATTATTAAACTTTTAAACCGGGCTTTGCTAACTAAAAACTTGGTATAGCTTAATATAAAATATTTTATTTTTAAGCTATTGTTTTTATTATTATATTATTAGCATATATATTAAAGCTTAGGTTAGTTAATTTATTATATTACCAAGTTTTAGCAAATAAAAGCATAAAAAAAATTAGTATGCACTATATTTAATAACTTTATTAAAAATAAATAAAAAAATGCTATTTTTTTATTAAATTTTATCTAGTTTATATATATAAACCCGAACTGTTAGTATTAATAAATAATAGTTATAAACGATTATATAGCTGCTTATTTTAAGCGTGTTATATATTACGGCTTAAATAAAACTAAACGTTTTATAAATAATTATTTTATTATTTTAATTGCTTTAGTTTATAATTTTATAAATTTTTTAATAAAAACCGATATGGAATTCCAGCATATTGCAAATATATATCCACTTAGCTTATAAAATATAAGTGTTACTAAGGTCATATTTATATAAAGCGAAAAGCTTTTTATTTTATCTGCTAATATTATAAAGTATATTAAAAATGTTTATATTAATTATTAGTTTAATTTTAAAAATTAAAAAAAATATGTTAGCTTTATATTTAAAAGTATAATTATTAAATATATATAAAATAAGCTTGAGCTTTTTATTAAAAATAAATATATATTTATATTAGCATAATTAATTAGCTTATACTAGGCTAAGCTAAAAATAAAATTAAAGTTAAAAACGAAATAGCTTTATAATTTTAAATTTAAGCTATTAATATTATTACTATAGAAAATGTTTATTAATGCGTTTAAGCTATATTAAAATATATACAGATTAATAACTAGTATATATTTTTTATCTGCTTTTTATTTTAATTATATTATTAATAAGCGTTCGAGTGTTATATTAATAACTGTAGGTTTATATAGAATAAATATGTTAAACCTATTAAAAAAACTTTTTTATATTAGCTATTTAGCGCTAAAGCATAACTAAAGGCCCTTTTAAACCAGGTATAAAGAGAGCCTTTGTTTTTAAAGGCCAACCTTAGAACGGCTAATATAAGCGTTAAACCCGACCAACCGATTTTTATTAACTGCAACTTTAACACACCAAATAAACTGCACTCTGTGTTGACAAGCTAAGCTTAAAGCGGCTAGCGCATGATGTACACCGCCCGGCAGAATTTTCTACCTTTTTAAGTCTGCTATTACAACCGTTTGTCCAGAAAGTCTGCCGTATGCATTAATATATTAAAGTTATAAATAATAATAACGAGGTTTTATTTTGCTTAGTTGGTATTGATTTACTTTGTGACCGCTTCGCCAGCACCCTCTGCGTACTATCCTGCTGCAAAGCTGATTTTGGCTGTAATATATAGTAAAACAGCATACATAATACCCAATTAAACAGTAGTTTAATTTTAAGATAATAAATTTTATTAGTGCATATAATGTAGGTATAGCCCTGCTATTCCACTATAAATATATTATAAGACCTTATTATCGAGTGTATAAGCCAGTACTAGTAGTGTTTTTAGCGCTAAACCAGCATCTTTTTATTTTCGATTTTTTAAGCGTTTTTTTACTGTTGCTAATTAAATCTGTGCAATAGAAAAGCAATAGCAGGTACTATAATAATAATGTAAAAAAGGCAGGTATTACAGGCTAAAAGTTTGTTTATTAGTCGTAATTTTTAAACGCTGTTATTTAAGCATTTTTTTATATAAAAAAAAAGCGGCTATATTTGCTTTGTTATTTTTGCCTTAATAAACGTAAAAAAGTAAAAAAAATTAATATAGCAAAAATATGTCTATATTAATTAAGGTTAGTTATTAGCTTAAAAAAAGACCTGTTTTATTTATGTAAAAAATCTATATGTTTTATTAAGTTTTCTAAATTTTTAATTATATTAGACACGTCTATCTGCTTTACTAAAGCGTAAGGGAAAGTTTTTTTATAAGCTTTAGCTGCTGCTTTATTTAAGTTATAGGCAAGACTTAAATGTAGTCCGGCCTAGTGCTTGCTGTGCAATGCGCCTTTAGCACTATAAAATATATTGTCTGCTGTATATTTCTGGTTACAGCTTTAATATATTATCTCGGTTTTATTTTTATTTAAATATAGACTTATAGTTAGCATCTGCTGCAATATTTTTGCTTAGTTATTACTGTTTTGGCATATGATCTTAACTTAACAGATAAAATAAAATAAAAAAAACATTATAAATTATAATTTATTTTGTGACCGCTTTGCCAGCACCCTCTGCATACTATTTCGCCGCAAAACTGATTTTATAGCTTATTGTCGGCAACTTTAAAGTGGCTGTTTATAATATCGGTCGATGTAAAATATATAATAGCACCGCTGTAGGACCTTTTTATTGTTAAGCGTATAGGCCAGTACTAATAATATTTTTAGCGCTAGACTAGCATTTTTTTATTTTTGATTTTTTAAGCGTTTTTTTGCTGTTACCGATTAAATTTATATAATAAAAAGGCATTATTAGTCCGTATAAAAGCGCAGGTGTAAATAATTTTTTATACTAAAATCTTAACTGTAGCTTAGTTATTTTTAAATTTATTGTTGCTTCTGTCGATATTATATAAAGCATATAGTTTATTTTTTATATATAGTAGCTTTTTATATATATAACGATATTATGTTAGCTTAATGCCTTAAATTATTATATTTTCTGACTAGCGATTTTTATAAAGATTTAAAATATAAAAAAACTGCTAACTATATTTATTGTATGGCCGCTGCAGGACTTTAATAAATATACTTTATATAATAAAGATACTGTTATATTTATAAAAAAATATATACAACTGTATAAAAAATAGGCGGTTATAAAAAGAAAGTGATAGTTAGCGGCAGGATAGTTAGCGGCGGGATGTTAGGTTATTAACTGCAGCTAGAATATTTACTAATTTTTAAATAATACGGCTTTTATATTCGAATACTTCTTTCTGCTTGTTTTTATTTTCAGTTAAATCGACAACTAGGATGCGATGGCCTATGCGCCGAGTTTAATAAAGTAAGCGTAAGCCTTTCTCTAGACAGGAGAGCTTTTTTTTCTTTTATTTTTAAAGCAACTGCTTTTTATTTTATAGCTTTAACTATAGCATTAGACCATAATATTTATAATTGCTAGTCTTTTAGCCCTATGCTTAACGCGAGCGTTAAAAAAGTGCGTTCTGTATTAATAAGCTAATTTTAAAGCGGCTAGCGCATAACGTACAGCGCTTAGTAAAATTTTCTACCTTTTTAAGTCTGCTATTATAATTTAACTAAAAAGTCTGCTATATATATTAATATATTAAAGTTATAGATAATAATAATAAAGTTTTATTTTGCTTAGTTAGTACTAATTTATTTTATAACCGCTCTGCTAACACTTTCCGTATATTATTTTACCGCAAAGCTGATTTTAGCTGCAATATATAATAAAGCAGTATATATAATATCTAATTAAACGGTAGTTTAATTTTAAAATAATGAATTTTATTAGTGCATATAACGTAAGTATAGCCCCGCTACTTTATTATAAATATATTATAAAACTTTATTGTTAAGCGTGTAGGCCAGTACTGGTAGTGTCTCTAGCGCTAGACCAGCATTTCTTTATTTTCGATTTTTTAAGCGTTTTTTTACTATTGCCGATTAATTAAAAGTCGATTTTAAAGAAATTTATAAAAAATGCGACATTATTAGCAAAAGCGCTGTATAAGTTAGGTTATTAACTGTAGCTAAAGTATTTTCTAATTCTTAGATTATACGGCTTTTATATTCGAGTACTTTTCTTTGCTTGTTTTTATTTTTAGTTAAATTGATAACTGGAATGCGATAGCCCGCGCGCCGACTCTTCTTTTTTTTATTTTTAAAGCAACTATTTTTTAGTTTACAGCGAGCGTTAAAAAGTGCCTTTAGCGTTAACAAGCTAAGCTTAAAGCGGCTAGCGCATAACGTACACCGCCCGGCAGAATTTCCTACCCTTTTAAGTCTGCTATTATAATTTAACTAAAAAGTCTGCCGTATATATCGATATATTAAAGTCATAGATAATAATAATAAAGTTTTATTCTGCTTAGTTAGTACTAATTTACCTTGTGACCGCTCTGCCAGCACCCTCTGCATACTATCCCGGCGCAAAGCTGATTTCGGCTATAATATATAGTAAAACAGTATATATAATATCTAATTAAACAGTAGTTTAATTTTAAAATAATGAATTTTATTAGTGTATATAATGTAAATATAGCTTTGCTATTTTATTATAAATGTATTATAGCCAAAATAGTTATTAAAAAAATATTGTTGTGTTAGCAGGAGAATATATATAACTGTATAAAAGACAGGCGGTTATAAAAAAAGAGTAATAGTTAGCGGCGGGATGTTAAATTAAAAAAAGCAGGCAAAACCGTGCCAATGTGGCTTATATTTAAAAGTTAACTAATTTTAAAAAAGTTTATAAAAAATGCGATATTATTAGCAAGAGCGCTGTATAAGTTAGGTTGTTAACTGCAGCTAAAATATTTTTTAATTTTTAGATAATATGGCCGATAACTGGGATGTAATAGCCCGCGCGCCAAGTTTAACAAAGTTTATATAAGCTTTTTTTTTTAAAATTGGCATTAGCGTACTGTAAAGCAAAAAGAGCTTTTTTTTTTTTTATTTTTAAAGCAACTGCTTTTTATTTTATAGCAAGCGTTAAAAAAGTGCCCTTAGTGTTAACAGGCTAAGCCTAAAGCGATTAGCGTGGGCCTATACCGCCTAGCAAAATCTCTTACTTTTAAAAGAACTGCTTTTTATTTTATAGCTTTAACTATAGCACTAAACTGTAATATTTATAATTATTAGTTTTTTATAACTAATGTATTGTTTAGGCAAAGGCAGCAAGCTTTTATAACAAAGATAGAGATAATTAAAGCTATATATAAATATTAGCAGAAAAATAGTTTAAAGCTTAAATTAAATATTAATTATAGCTAGGTAAATCTCCGGTTTATTAGGTAAAATTAGTACTTAGTTAAAGCTTTAAACTGTTTTTTTACTAATATTTATGTGCAGCTTTAATTATTTTTATTTTTATTATAAAAGCTTGCTGCTTTTGCCTAGGCAATGCGTTGGTTATAAAAAACTGGCAATTATAAATATTAATAAATATTTTTAGCTTTAACTATAGCATTAGATTATAATACGTGCAATTGCTAATCTTTTAGCTCTACGCTTAATGCAAGCGTTAAAAAAGTGCTTTTAGCATTAATAAGCTAAGCGTAAAACGGCTAGTGCAAGCGGTAGCCTATAAATTAGCGCTATATATGCTATGCTGAAATGTTTTATATATTTTTTAAAATAATAAAAGTTAGCACTGTTAAAGCTTAAAGGTTGTTTATTAAAGCTTTAAAAGTAATGTTTACATTATAGCAACTTTGCTATTTGAGATGTTTTTACTATAGAATAAGTTTAAAAAATGCTATATTAACAGAAGAGTTTTATAAGGCGGGTAGTCCGCTTTTGGAAAACGTTAACAATGTTTTAGCCGGACGCCGGTAACTTAATAACTTCTGCAGTGTTTGCCAATATTTTATTATATAAAAAAGGTTTAAACTAAAAAACTGCACTTAGGTAGCTTTGTACCTAAGTACTTTTATATATAGGTAAATCAGCGGTTAAAAAAATAAAATCTTTTATTATATAATCTGTTAGTTAATTTAGTAGCTTTATATCTAAGTACCTTTGTACCTAGGTAGACCAGCGGTTAAGTAGATAAAATCTTTTATTATATAATCTGTTAGTCAATCTAGTTAGTTAGTTTACTGTTTAATAACTAATCTAACTGTTAATTTAATATATAGCAGTTAATTTAGTATATTATATAAAATTTAGCGTATGGCATTAAATTTAGTATAGTGCAGTAAAATAAGTATATTATAATAAAATAAGAAGGTATATTGCAGGTGTATTGCTGTAAAGTAAGTGCATTATAGTAAAATAAATAGGTATATTATAATAAAGTAAATATATTATAGTTTATTTAGTGCGTTGCAGCGGCGGTTTATAGCAGTTACAGTTAAGCAGTTAAAAAGCTACGTTTTTTTATTCTTTATTTTTTATGCCTACGTCCTTTTGTTTTTTATTTTTTATTTTTTTTTATTTATTATACACTTTATTTTTACGTTTTTCTGTTTTTTATTCTTTATGCCTATGTCTTCTCGTTTTCTATCTTTTTAAAACAGCTTTTTTTTTACTGTTCTTAGCACTCCGCGCTTTAGGAGTGGCCGGCTAAAAAAGGCTAGCGTTTTTAACATTTTAAGCAAGCTAAAGCCGGCTACTTTTAGAGCTAAAAAGACTTTTAATAAAAAATAAGCTTTTATAGCCGCTAAATACTATATTTTTAAAAAAACTTATACAGTTAGTTTTATAATTAATGCTTAGTTATTATATTAATTTATATTTTTAAATGCTGGCATAAAGAAAGTTAGTATAAAATAGACTTACACGTTTAATATATTAGCTAATTTGCTTTAAGGCCAACTAAAGTGATATTATAATAATTGATTAAGCGCTAAGGCTGGTATTGCCGGCAGTATAGCTACTAGCGCTTGGTTAATCGTCGTAGCTAAAATATATAAAAACTTCGATACTGATAACGGCGACGTCTTTTATTATTCGGGTTTTAATAGCTATAAAAATAAAAATAAAAAGCGAGCAGCACTTGCTAGCCGGGGCATTAAGGCTTTATATGCTTTATTTGCGACCAGAAACCCCGTTTAAATTTTTAGGTTAAAAGGTGCATTTAGCACTTAGAATAGCAACGGTTACACTTAGAATAGCAACGGTTACCTGCCATTATATGGTCTGCGATATAATAGTTTTTATACCGCCTAAGCCTATCGCCAGCGTAAAACCAAAACGGCGGACTTTATAACCAGTTTAAGCTGGTATAGCTTTTAGCTTTAAAGCGTTTTTTAAAATATGCTAATATAGCTTTTAGCTTTAAAGCGTTTTTTAAAACATGTTAAAATGTTTTATATATTTTTTAAAATAATAAAAATTAGTGCTATTAAAGTTTAAAGGTCGTTTACTAAAACTTTAAAGGTAATGTTTATATTATAGCGACTTTGCTATATAAGGTGCTTTTATTATAAAGTAGGTATAAAAAATGTTATATTAATAAAAAAGTTTTATAAAGCGGGTAGTCCGGCCGGACGCCGGTGACCTAATAACTTTTATAATGTTTGCCAATATTTTATTATATAAAAAAAGTTTAAATTAAAAGACTATACTTAGGTAGCTTTATACCTAAGTACCTTTATATACAGATAGATCAGCGGTTGGAAAAATAGAATTTTTTACTATATAATCTGTTAGTCAATCTAATAGCTTTATATCTAAGTACCTTTATACCTAGGTAAATTAGCGGTTAAAAAAATAAAATCTTTTATTATATAATCTGTTAATTAATTTAATAGCTTTGTACCTAAGTACCCTTGTACCTAGGTAGACCAGCGGTTAGGCAGATAAAATCTCTTACTATATAATTTATTAGTTAATCTAGTTAGTTAATTTATTATTTAATAATTAATCTAATTGTTAATCTAATATATAGCAGTTAACTTAGTGTATTATATAAAATCTAGCGTATAGCATTAAATTTAATATATTGCAGCAAAGCAGATATATTACAGTTAATTAGGTGTATTATAGTTAATTAGGTGCATTATAGTTAATTAAGTATATTATAGTCAACCTGGTGTATTGTAGAAAAAGCAGCAAAAGACTGCTTTTACTCCGGCTATGCTGCTATAATTACAGTAATAAAAAAAAAGGCTAAATATAATTTAGCTAATTAGAGGCCCTGGTTAGCCAGATAAAGTGGGGCGGAGGGTACTAATATGCTGGTACCTATATACTATTATACCTAAATACCTGTAATATCTACCTTTTTAATATAGATTTTTTTTTTTTAAATAGGTAATAATAACTAGGCCTAAATAAGAAATTTTTCCTACTATAAAATCTGCAGCAGAAAGAATTTTTTAGGGTAAGGAAGACCTTCGTTCTACTCCAGTCGTACCTCTTTATGTTAAAAACGAAGGCATATAAATATTAATAAAACTTAAGTTTATATATGTTTTTTTATTATATATTTTATAGAAAATTTTTTACAGATATAAAAGCTGTTAGGTTATAAAGATTATAAAGCTTTTTAGCTTTATTAATTTTATATAATTTAAAAATTTTTATAATATAACTTAAAATATAATATTATTAAGTTTGGCTGCTATTATAACGAGATAATATTTATTTATAAAAAAGTTAAATATATACAAATTAAAAAGTAAAATAAAAAGTTTAAAAACTTTAGTTTAAAAAAGAATTTGTTTATTATAAACGCTGTTTTACTATTTGCTCCTAGCTTTAACCTGCTTTATAGTTAATTTATTAATATAGCGCACTTTAAGTTTATTAGCCTTATTAAAACTATATAGCATATATTATTTAATAAAATCATTTTAAAAAAATATTATTGCAAATTTATATAGAAATTTTAAAAGTTTTTTATTTTATTATATTTTTATTATGTTTAATTTTTAATAGCATACTTAGAATTATAGCAAATATAAAAATATATAAAAGTTTTTATTGTTATATTTGTTTTTTTTAACTATTAGCTTTTTAATAATTATATTTAATTTAATTTTATTATAGCTTTATTATATAAAGCTTATAATAATAAATGGCTTTTTATTTTTGCCGATTTTAAAAATAGGTATATTTAAAAAAAAAAATTTATATTAGATTTTATTACCATATTATTTTCCAAGTTTAATTTTTAAATATTTTTATTTAATTGTTTTATTAATCGGCGGTAATTATTTATAGCTTAAAAAATTATTATTATTTTATATTAAAATGTTGCTCGCTTTAATTTTTTTATATTTAAAAGATATTTTTTTTAGCTTATTTTTAAATTATTTATAAATATTATATATTATAGGCGTAAGTTTTTATAGTTTTTTTTTTATGTTATGGCATATTTATATATAATTAAAACATAATTATATTAAGATAATCGGGTAATAAAAGGCATTATAAATACAATAAATGCTAATAATAACTAGATTAGCATTATAAGTAGCGCTTTATATATTTTTTATATATTAAAAATGTCCGATTTTTTAGCTAATTTAGTTGTTAATATAAATATGCTATTTATAAAAGCTAGGTTATTTATATATTTAAAATTTAAAAAGCTATTAAATATTTATTAAGGTTTATATTTATAAAACGTGGCACGACAGTTCGGAGTATATTATATAATAAATATATTATTAAAAAAAAATTAATATAAATAAGCTTATATTATTATAAATTAAAAGTATAGCTGCTAATATTATTATAAGCAAAGCAAATCTAAAGTTCTAACTATTAATAATTATTTAATATTAGAAATATTAATTTAATAAATTAATACGAAATAAAGTGTAGCTTTTAAGTTTATAAATGCTTTTAAATATATATACTTAAAAGTTTATAACTATTTTAATATAATTAATATAGCGTGTCTATTATTTTTATAGTATATAAAATCATTAAAAGCTAAAAAAAATAATAAAAGTAATAAAAAGCTAAAAATATTAAAAAATCGACGCTACGTTAATTTATTTGCTGTATTTATTATAAAATAAAAAGTTATAGTATTATAAAAGGATTTATTATTTAATATTAATTAGCTGTAGAAATTAAGCTTAAATAACGAGTTTATTAAACATTTTATAATAATATATAAGATAAACTATGGCGTTTTTAATAATATAAATTTTAAAAAATATAAATTATAATAAGTTAAGCAGTTATTATTTAGCACTAAATATGTTCGCTCGCTTTTAATTAAAAGTAATAGCTAATAATATGTAATAAAATATTGCGGCGTATATACGTCCGGGTTAATAATTTTATTTATATTAGTTATAATATATAGCTTATAAAAATTAATAGCATATTTATTTATCGATATAATATAAATAAGCGTGCATTTTTTATTATTATATTTTTAAATATAATAGTAAGCGACGATTGCAACTTTTTGCTTAATTGCTTTATATATTATATAAAAAACCAGCGTGTTATATTAGGTTTTTTTAGTGTTTTATTGTCCGAATATTAGATTATTTAATAATAAAATAGGTTTTATTTATTATTATTTTACGATATTTATATAATATAAGGCTACTGCTATATAATATTAAAGTTTATTTTATTTTAGCTTTTTTATTAAGTTTATCGCAATAATTAGCTTTTTAAAATGCGAAAAACAGCTAATATAAACTAAAATTAAAAGCAGTAATATTTATTAATTATTATAATATATATAGGTATATATAAATATTAAAAGAATATATATAAAAATAATATAGCAAATAGTATAAATATTATTTATAATTTTTTATAGTTATTTAAATATATGCGGAAACCGGTAGTACTATATAAAATATAGCGCTAGTATATTAAAAGTTTAAAAATTATATTAATTACATAATCGCTTTTAAAATATAAAGTTTTATTATATAAGGTATGTATAATATGTACATATTTTAATTTATGTATATATTATTTATAAAATTTTTTTATATATATTCGCGAGATAAAATTTATTATAAAATTTAAATAATATTAAAAGCAAGCGATATTAATAATTTATATAGGATTTTAAAAAATTAAAGTATATTTTTTTAATATTTTAAAATTATATATAAAGTGCGTTTTTTTATATTTTTTATTTTATAGCTAAATATAAACTTAGATTAATTTTATTAAAAAAAATAAAACTTTTATTATTAATTTAAAATTTTTTAAATGTAGTATATATATTAATATTTTTATTTGGGGCATTTAAAATATATTATTATTTTTTTTATATATTAATATTTTTTTTTATACCGTATTAATTAGTAGCTGCAGCTGCTAGCAATAGTAGTAGTAATAAAATGCAATAGACTTTTAAACGCGGCAAAGCACTGCTAATTTTAATATAGAACGTCTTTAGTAATAAGCATACGATAGTAAAAATATTACCTATATATTTAACTTATTTTTTATATGTTTAATATATTTTTTTTATTTTTATATTTAACGATTTCTAATTATTATTATTATTATTATTTTTATTTTTATAATATTTATATAGCTTTTATACCAGCGTTTGTTAATAGCTATTATATAGTCTAAGCTTAAGTTATATTAGTAAAAGATTTTATTTATTATTGTTTCTGTTTTATTTATTATATTAGCGCTGCTTATTTTATTAATAATTGCAGCGGTATTTTTTTTAAATAGATAATAGTTAGTATATTATTTTTATTGCTGTATTTTATTGTTTTTATTTTTATCGTTATTAAGTTCGTTTTTATTTATAATATTAATATTATATTGTTTAAACTGCTAATTTATTATTTATTTTTTTCTGTTTTTAATTTTTATTTGCTTTGTTTTTTTTTTTGCTTAGCTATTTTATAAAACGGTATATAATTTTCGGCGCTTATTTTATATACAGGTAATTTATAATATTTACGTCTGTTAAAAATAGGTCGTTTTTTTATTTTGTTTGTCGGACGTTTATAAGATTATTTTAGGCAGTTTTATTTCCGGCAGTTATATTTTTACTTTTTAACAGTTTTATTTTTAGTAGTTTTTTTATAAATTATTTCTTTTTATATAATTTTGTTTAAGCAAGCTAATAAAATAAATGCTATATATATTTATATATTTAATATTTTTTTGTTTAAAACGTTTTTAATATAATTTTAGCATAGCTTGGCGATTTAGCTTTTTAACTAACCGATATTTTATTTATTTTAAGTTAGTATGCTCTATTTAATTTATATTTTTTTTTATTTATATTAATAATATATCTTTATAATATTTTTATAAGCATTTAATTTTTTTATTATATATATATTAAAAAATCTTTTATATTTATTTTATTATATTTTATTGTACTAATATAAAATAGATTTATAATATATTTTTTATTAAATAATTTAATATATGCTTTTTTTATTAAAATATTTATATTTTTAGCTAATATTAAATATAGCTAATATTATTTTTTTTATTTTATAAGATTTATATTATAGTTAATTTATTTTTAATATTATTTTATATTAAGATTTTTTATTAATTTATGCGGTAATATATTATTTACTTTTAATATTTTATTTTTTTTTATTTAATAAAGCGTTAGTTATTATTTTTTCTATTTAGCAAAGCGTCGCTTATTATATTTGTTAAACCGCCCGAGCTTTAACGCCTACTATTTATATAAAATATATTTTTTTTTTTATAATATTTATTTTATTTTTATTTTTTATTTAATTTATGCTTATTATTTATTTATAAATAAAATAATAATATTTTATTTTTATTTTAATAAACTATTTAGCATATTTATTTATTAGTAAATATAAATTAGTACACTTTTAGCTAAGACTATATAAAGATCGCCGACTAAATATAATTTATAATAGTTATTTAAATATAAAAACGAATATAATAATATATAAGTTAAAATATATAATTAATAAAAAGTAATAAAAGTAATAAGCGATAATAATAATAAATAATGTTTAAATATTATTTATAAATAGTAAAAATAAATAAAAGCATTTAAATATCTAGTGTATACTATATATAATATTTAATAAATAAATTAAAACAGGTAAAACCGCTAAGCAGTAAATAATTAATCGCTAAATATAAAATATAATATATATATATAAATAAAATATTATTAATAATATTAGCTCTGATTTTATTATATTATATTTTTTATTTTTATTTAGCTTTTATTTTAATATATACACTTTTTTTAGTTAATAATAATTTTTATATAATATTCGCAATATGCATGCGGCAATATTTACACTACTGCAATATTAAAACTTAAATAATATTAAAACCTAAATAATATTAAAATTTAAATAATATTAAAATTTAAACAATATTAAACATATTATTATATTAATTAATTTTTTATACTATAAAATTTATTACTACAAACCTAATTTTTTTATTTATTTAGTAACTATATAAACTATATTAGTAAGTTAATAAAATATAGCGATTACTGCTTATTATAGTTTTTTTATAATTAAAATATTAGTTAGGGCATTTTTAAATAATAACTACTAAGCTATAAAAATTTTTGCAGTAAATATAATATTGCTACAATAAACAAACTATAGCTATAAATGGCCATTTTATTTGACTAACCGTAACAAGAAAAGTCCCACTGTTATTTATTAGATTTAATGCCTAGCTAATAATATCGTGATGATTGCACACTATATTGGTCTTGAAAAATTGGAACTCGACTGTTGGCCGATCACTATTTTTACCCCCCAAAATAGAGGTGCCACCCTAGAGCCACCCTGTTAAAAAACGGGGTTCCCCCTTATAGGTACCTACGAGCTAGTACTTCGACGCGGACGTCATCACACCCGGCATTGCTATATTCCAGCCCCTCTAGGTCATGCAACCTGGGGCAGAAAGGCAGCTATGGAATCGAAAAAGTTGTCCCGATGAGACTCGAATGAGCTTAGGTGACGAAAATAAAAACCAGTACCCATGTATTTCGATGCCTCCCTAAGGTACATGCAGTTATTGTTTATTGATAACAGACCAAGTTGGAAGAGTTGACCATCGCTTCAGTGACAATCGTGACATGTATTCAGTTAGTGACCAGTGTCATGCATGTTTTACAAGATGCGAGGCGATGACGAATGGCCAATTTGAGGTACTAATACCTCAAAAGCAAGAGAGATATCTACACGTGTACACGTACCTAGACGGGCGTAATACCCCGCCATGCAGCCTGCAATGTTGCTCTAGTAGTGTTCTGTACTTTGTGCTCCGTACGTCAATCAACTTCTTACCTTACTTATAATACCTCTATACTACAATCACCCCATAAGTGATGAGATCTATCAGGCAATACCCAGGTAAGGAACCTATATAGTGACTTGTCTTTCTTGCGTACGCGGCGTGTTGACCTATTGCATTGCCCCCAAGCAAAGCCCACCTTGGTTGCACAGGTTTGCGCCTCTCCTGTACCACTTCGTGCTTCTTGTTCAGGTACTAGTACATTAGATAGGTACCCACTTCAGTACGTGTACGTACCACCCACGGTACCAGCAGTAGAGCACCGCCGACTCCACTTCAATCAGAGGTGGGCACCTGGTGGTCACTGTGGGCGGGCGAAGCAGAGAGAGAAATCGATCAATCAATCAATCAATCACCTATCAGTCAATCAGTCTGTCAATCAATCAATCAATGAACAGGAAGTAACAACTCCTGGCAGCTTCCTGTCTGTCTTAGGTACCTACCCTACCTTACCTACTGCCTCTCCCTTGCCCACAGCCACTGTCGAGTCAAGCCGCCTCCCAACTTCTTCTACCTCTTCATCAACACCATCACCATCACCATCGTCATCTTCTTCTATCACTTCTTATTCTGGCCACCTCCCCAACCCTCCCCCCTCGTGGCTACACTGCATGTTCTGTGCCCATTGTATCTATATCCTTACCGACTTCCCATTGTCCATTTCTTCTCGACGCCGCCATCTCCATCTCGGGCTTTAGAGGCATCGCTTCGCGCCGCAGCGGCCGCCGGCTCTTCTCCTTCGCCAACCTCTCGCGTCCCGCCCGGCGTCGTCATTACTTACCCACTACTTACCACCTTGCCTGTTACTCTTACTTAAGCGTAGTAGCATACATACGCCGTACCAACTACCTCTAGTTAGCACTTCCCCCGGTCCAGCTCTCTCTGGCATAACGAAGTAACTCTGACATACGAAGTAACCCCACCGATATCACCATTATCGCTATC
Source organism: Nemania sp. NC0429 (assembly GCA_022578495.1). Taxonomy (NCBI): domain Eukaryota; kingdom Fungi; phylum Ascomycota; class Sordariomycetes; order Xylariales; family Xylariaceae; genus Nemania; species Nemania sp. NC0429. The sequence goes on from MU392214.1 coordinate 157,943, forward strand.
ATCGGGAACATACATATATCTATTATATCTGCGAGGTACTTCACCTACCTACATATACATAATACCCATCTACCCGTGCCTCGAGTATCTAACCGTGCCATGAGCTGCTGCTGCTGTTGCTGTTGCTGCGCTGCCGTTGCTGCTCCTGGTCCTGCTGGTGCTGCCACTCTTGCTCTTGGCCTGTCCTTTGCCGTCCTTGTTCTTTCTCCCTGTCCTGAGTAGTCAACTTGCAGGTCCCGGTCGCCGTCTGCTCCTCCGTGTTATCGTCCTCCCGTGCTGCCGCCAGTCTCCCATCTCCGCTGAAATGGTGAGCCCATCCTGACCTACCTGTCTCCCACTCTCGTCATGATACTCCATCACTTTTACTCTCTCATTATTTTCTTGTTTCCCACCCTTTTGCATCCTAGCTACCTTCTAGCCAAAAACCCTCCCTCCGCATCTTCCGCCGTATCTCCCTCCCTCGCTCGACATTGAGACGGCGCCTATATACGCCTCCCCCTTGCCTGTTGCGCCGTGTCTGGTAACCAACAGGACATATAAATAACCTTCCTCGCGGCCGCTCGGTCAGAACTTTTCCGGACTCTACTGACAGAGCTACGCATTCAGAGCTACCATTCAGACATGCACTCCCCAAACGACATGATGATCGACCCGCCAGACGATATGGTCGTCGAGCCCGCTCAAAACGACAGAGACCAGGTTGCCATCATAGAACCTGACCCGCTCGACAACGAGCCCGAGATCCTCGAGAACGTCCCCCTGGCTACCGACTGTATGCTGTCGTCCCGACCACATCCACTTCTTTTCCCCTGCTACCCACCTAGGCTAACGGCGTCGTACAGTTGAGGCCATAAAAGAGATCGTTCTACCCACGCTCCCCGAGGAACCCAAGATACTGGAGGATGTAGTGAACACATGGAAAGTCGAGAATTGGAAGAATCTCGGCAAGAAAGAACATGGCCCGACGTTCGAGGCTGGTGGCTATCCATGGTTGGTACCGTCGAGATCCTCGTCATCTAGCGCCCTCTGACATGTTGACGCATTGAATAGGCGCATCCTCCTGTTTCCTTTCGGCAATAATGTTGACCAGTCCTCGATATACCTGGAGCATGGCTTCGAAGACCTGAGCAGCGTACCAGATAACTGGAGTTGCTGCGTACAGTTTGGCTTGGTCATGTGGAATATTCATGATCCCTCTCTTTTTGCCCATCATACTGCGCATCATCGCTTTACCAAGGAGGAGAGTGATTGGGGGTTCACCCGATTTCTCGAGCTCCGACGAATGTTCAACCAGTCATGGGTGGGGAACACGGGTCGCCCGCTTGTCGAAGAGGATTCTTGCAACATCACTGCATATGTCCGTGTCGTAGAAGACGAGACTGGCGTCCTGTGGCACAACTTCAATAATTACGATTCAAAGAAGGAAACAGGTTTTGTCGGCCTCAAGAATCAAGGTGCTACATGCTATCTAAACTCCCTCCTACAATCGCTATACTTCACCAATGCATTCAGAAAGGTCAGTCGTTGTAGGGAGTAACCGATGGTCGGGAGAGGGCTGACGAACCGGGCCGCAGGCTGTTTACCAAATCCCGACCGCAGAGGACGAGAGTGTAATGAACAGCGCCTACACCCTCCAGCGACTCTTCTACCAATTGCAAATATCGAACTCGGCCGTCGGCACCAATGAGCTCACGCGATCCTTTGGCTGGGACACTCGGCACGTTTTCGAACAGCAAGATGTACAAGAGTTATCGCGTAAACTCATCGAGCGCATGGAGGAGAAGATGAAAGGCACGGCCGCAGAGGATTCCCTTCCTAAAATGCTCAGTGGAAAGGTGAAAACATACGTGTCCTGCATCAACGTCGACTATGAGTCCAGTCGGCTCGAGGACTTCTGGGATATTCAACTCAATGTCCGGGGTATCCCCAACCTTCAAGAGAGCTTCAAAGATTATATCCAGCAAGAAACATTGGACGGCGAGAACAAGTATTGGGCCGGTGATGAGCACAAATTACAAGATGCGCGTAAAGGTGTCATATTCACAAGTTTCCCTGAAGTGCTCCATCTACATTTAAAACGGTTTGAGTATGACATCCAGCGAGACACAATGATGAAGATAAATGATCGTTTCGAGTTCCCGGATACGGTGGATCTGGCACCTTACCTCGAAAAGGATGCGGACAAATCGGAGCCGTGGATTTACAGACTACACGGTGTCTTGGTACACAGTGGAGATCTTAATGCAGGCCATTACTATGCCTTCCTCAAGCCTAACAAGGACGGTTGGTTCTATAAATTTGACGATGATAAGGTTACCAAGGCCACCATGAGAGAGACACTCGAGGAGAACTTTGGCGGCGAGTATAAGTCACTTACCCCACCTCGGTCGGCATTTCAGAAAAGGGCCCCTATTATGCGCCAAATGAATGCATACATGTTAGTATACATTCGAGAATCTCGCCTGGACCAGGTCCTGACCCCGGTGGACAAAGAGGAATGTCCGGCTCATTTGCGTAAATTCTTCCCCATCCTAGACCCCGATGTGTCTATTTACTGACGATGCCGTAGAAAAACGGTTGGATGAGGAGGCTGCCGCCCGGGAAGCAAAGCGGAAAGAGCGTGAAGAGCAACATCTCTTTCTCCCCATCAAGGTGATCACAGAAGAGACCTTCAAGAACCATCCCGGGACCGACTTGACCAATTTCGACGCTGCGGTCGAGGAAGCAGCCGCGCCGAAACAGTATAAAATGAGGAAACAGGCGTCCATGGAGGAGGCCGTACGGACGATCGCTCTGGAGCTGAAGCAGAATCCCAAACGAATCCGTCTCTGGATCATGGTGAACCGCCAGAATAAGACCACTCGCCCTGATCAGCCCATCATGGATCTCCGCCCAACCGTAGAGGAGACTCTTGCACGCGCTGTAGGCACCAGTCGTGACAGCGTACTCCGTGTTTGGGCCGAGGTTGCTGACGAGGTGGACGCTCAAGGCAATGCTATATGGCCGACGTACCAGAACAATGCCAATGGGGTGGTTGTTAAGAATGATCTCATCCTCATATTTCTTAAGCATTTCGACGCAGAGCAGCAGAAACTTCATGGCATCGGCCACATCTATGTCAGCAAAGAAAAGAAGATAGAAGAACTCGTTCCAGTCATCGCGAAGAAGATGGGGTGGGGTGACAAACTACCTTCCGGCGAACAATTAGCAATGTGGGAAGAGATCAAGCCCTCGATGATCGAGGCCCTCAAGGCTAAGCAGACTCTCAAGGCAGCCGAGCTTCAAGACGGCGATATCATATGCTTCCAACGAGTGGCCGAGCGCAAATTGTCTGGAGAAGTATTAGGAAAGATTCCACGCTTAGGAGACAGGACCCCCGACGAGCCCAAGCGCTGGGACCATTTCGACGATGCAAAAGCCTTTTACGAATTCCTGTGCTACAAGAAGCAAATTCGACTGGATGTCCATCCACGCTGTGAAAGGAATGATATACCAGGCTTCACCTTGACATTGAGTTCCAGGGCCACCTACGATCAACTAGCGGAACGCGTCGGAGAGCATCTCGGCGTGGAACCGACACATCTACGATTCTTCACTGCCAACGCTGCGACGGGTGCTCCGAAAGGAGCCGTACGACGAATACCGAACGCGACACTTGCACAAATCTTAAACCCGCAAAATTATACTCAACAGAGTCTTCAGACCAAAGCCAATCACCTCTTCTTTGAAGTCTTGGACATGAGTCTTGCAGAACTAGATACGAAAAAGAACGTCAAGGTAACGTGGCTGAGCGAAGGAATCACGAAAGAGGTAAGTGAACCATCAACACCCGACCATCATCAGTGTAGCTGACGACACAGGAAACTTTCGATGTTCTGGTGAGCAAACAAGGGCATGTTGAGGACCTCATTCTGTCCCTCGTCAAAAAGGCGCAGATCAAAGACGAAAACGAAGCCGGGCGGATAAGGATATACGAGATTCACAATCACAAATTTTTCCGTGAGCTTCCACCGAACTATCCCGTTCTTAGCATTAACGATTACGTCGACGTCATCGCGGAACGAGTGCCAGAGGATGAGGTGGATGCTCCGGATTCCGATTTCATCAAGGTCATTCATTTCCAGAACGACCCCAGCCGAGTGCACGGTATCCCCTTCAAATTTCGCTTACAAAATGTGAGTACATTCTTTCGGCGAGTTTTACCGGGCGGACATTGATCTTTCGTAGGGTGAAGTATTCTCCGATACCAAGAAACGCCTTGAGAAGCGGACGGGGATCAAAGGCAAAGCATTCGAAAAAATCAAGTTCGCTCTCCTGCGACGCTATCAGAAACCCCCAGCATATATAAACGATGGTAAGTCCGCATGGCTCGACAAATCGTGCAAATGTACTCAACTCTTTTCAGATGATGTCCTGCAAGAAGAGGGGAACCCGTTAGAAGAGGATATCACGTTGGGCTTGGACCATATGGACCGCACCCGAGTGGCCAGAAATGGCGCAGAAATGTTCCTCAAGTAATGACTGGGGAAGTTGTACGTCGACAGAGACCTCAATCCATGCCCTATCATGCCGAAAGCCCGACAAAGTGTCAAGTATCACCTATTACTCTCGCGTGTGGTGAAAGCCCTGTATACTTTCCGCGTTTAAGTATTGTTTTGGGTGGCAGCATGGCACTACGCGACTCTCCTCTGGGCGAGGAGCAGCGCGTCAAAGAGTGCGCGATAGGAGAAGGAATGGGGATGAAGGTGACGGGGTGTATACCCACCTCATGTGAGTGATACAAGGGTGACCAGCGCTGGCAGCACTAGGCTTACATAGAATAGAGCTGCTAGTCCTTACAATGCGAAACCAGCATCAATATAGGCTTTTGGTTTACCACGCCGACTTTTGTCAGCTGGTGAGATTTTAGTTACATACTTGGTACTCGGGCTCATAAAGAGCTGGAACCCCCCTAAGCCTTGTATAACAGCGTCATACCTGACAAAAAAATGTGCGGTGAATTTGTGATGGCCAATCTAATGAACATCCGATACACAGGTCTGCCAATCCTAAGTTTCTTTTCGGATGTAGCCCTATGGCGATGTTTGAGTAGTTGGGAGTACCTGAGAAAAATGAGTCGTCGGTTTGCGAGGATCACCTAGTCCACTCCGCTCATTGGTTTTACGTCTTGGTGAAACTGGAGTCGAGCTGAGTTGGTGAGATGCCTAATCTTGGGTAGGATGACAGGTAGGTTGATTATCTGCTGGCAATCATGGCTGAGATTTGGCCAGGGTGTGCCTTTTTTTTTAACCCTTCACTTTTTCTTCCCCTTGTGTTGAGATTATGTTTATAGTACGACGGAATTGATAATGAGGGGGGTAGAGTAGAGTAGAGTAGAGTAGATGACCAATGCTAGGTAATTATGCCATGCGAGAAAGATGTGGTTGGGAGAAGGGGGCGGGAGGTAGACTGATGGATGTCGTTTTCAGTTCGTGGGCTGGATGAAATTACCGAGCCCCGCGGATCTTAGCATATGATACCTAACCTATGGTCGGTCGGGAACTTCCTGCGAGATTCACCCTTCGTTAGATCAAGTAGGTAGGGTAAATATGAGAAAGAAAACATAGAGACGGGGGGGGGGGGGGGGGGGGGGGGGGGGGGGGGGGGGGGGGGGGGGGGGAGGGGAGGGTGGGGGGGGGGGGGGGGGGGGGGGGGGGGGGCCGGGCCCGCAGGCCAACGAGGCAGGCGACCGGGCCGACTTCCCGCCCCCCCCCGCGCCCCCCCCCCCCCCCCCCCCCCCCCCCCGCGGCGGGGAGGGAGGGAGGGAGAAGGTGAGTGAGTAGTATGAGAGAGTATCCATCTGTCTTCGATCCGGACCCGATAGCTTGACTGAGTGACTGGCTGGGTGTATCTTCTGCGATTGAGATACCGGAGGAGGGAAAGAAAAGATCAAAGGTAAAAAAAGGTGGAGAGGGTGAAAGCGGAAAAGGAGGAGAGGGGTAAGGGGAAGGGGAAGGGGGAAAAGGGAAAAGGGGATAAGGGTGAGGCATCAAAACGTGAGGTAAACATATAAACGCACCGTCCAGGCCCCGGCGTCGCCGGCGCCGCGAACCCACTTCGGCCCGTCGCCTTCGGCGGAGTCGACGACGAGCTGGTTCACCTTAGTCCAGAGGGCGTCGCCCTTGATCTCAAGCCGGTCCGCGTCCGAGGACTCGAGTGCCCTGCTCGCGGCGTCGCAGAGCTCGACGGCGCGGACAAGCTTCGCCACGTGCCCGTCGTCGTGGAGGGCGTAGATGCGGGGGAGGAGCTCTGTGGGTTTTTGGGGCGGGTTAGTTTCTTTCGTCGTGCATGCGTGCGGGTGTGAGAAAGAGGGAGAGGCTGGGATAGGGTCTGAGTGAACAAATGTGGCTAGCAGATCGGGTTGTGGTGGAAATGTCATGTCATGTCATATGTCATGATAGGCGGGAAGGGGGAAGGGGAAGACGAGGTACGAGACGAGCAAGCATATATATAGACGAAGGAGGAAGGAATTCTATCAAATTCAAATTAGAGTCACTCGACGTACCGGCCGTAGGCTTCCGAGTCCCCTCCCTGGGGACGTACGAGGCGATCTTGGAGAGCGAGACGGGCGCGCAGGCCCGCGCGGCGTACTGGACGAGGTCGAAGCGGATCTTCCACTCCAGGAGGCGCACCTTGGCCGCCGTCGGGATCCAGTCCTGGGCGTTGATGGCGAGGAAGAGGGGGCAGACGTTTACGTGGTGTCTGCGAGGGGGTGTTAGATAGATAGAGAGGTGGGTAGGTAGATAGACGTCTATGTAGTTCCGTGAAGAGGAAGAGGGCGAGAAAGAATGAAGAGGATGTCAGAGAACGGGAGACGGGGCCAAAGGGGGGGAAGGGGGAGGGAGTTAATTAAAAAGCGATGCTATCTACGATTAAGTAAGGTAGGAAGAGACGAAGAGAAGAGGGGAGGACTCGCATCAAGAAGAAGTCAAACCGCGGTTCCTTGCCCGGGCGGAGCGCCGCGGTGGCAGTCACGTAGACGACCGTGTTGTACATCTCGATGGTCCGCGGCCTGAGCTCCTCGGGCGCGACGTTGACCTTGGCGGCGACGCGGACCATCTCGTCGAAGGCGCGGGCGAGGACGCCGTCGCGGATCTTGTTCCCGTCGGACAGGCGCGCGGCGGTCGGCAGCTTCGCGTCGGCCGCGACTTCATCGTACAAGGATGCTATCGACGGTATTGGCGACGACGACGACGCGGCGGCCTTCGCTGCCTCCTCGGCCGCCAGAAGAAAGCCGCGCACGTTGTCCTGGTGCACGGCTGCTTGGGCCAGGCCCATGGCTACGATGGCGGGCTGCTGCCACTCCACGCCGTACATGAGCTGGATTATGGGGTGGAGGAAGCCTGGCGTGGGAGTCAGCGAGGAGAAATTAGACGATGAGTGAGAGAGTGAGAGAGCGAGCGGGTGGGCTCAGGGGTATGATGATGATGATGATGATGAGGATGACGATGTGACGAACTCACCTCCGAACATGCGAATCAGCATGTCGTCGCTCCGCGCGTCGCCGTTGAAGAGATACTCCCTCAGCACGGCCTGCCACCCCTTCTTGTCGATCTCGTTCTGGAAGAAGACGAGGAAGTCGGTGTAGTACCTAATCAAATGATTGATTAATCAAGTAATTGTCACAGATTTATGCGTAAGTCTACAGTGAACGACCCTGATTCTGATTTCTGCTTATTCTTATTCTCGTTCTTGTTCTTCTTCATCTTTTTCTCAGTTATTTTTCACCAGTACCTCGAGTAGCTTTTTATAGTGAAAAGAGTAGAGGAGGTATGCCGGTTGGGAGGGAGTGAGGTACGGAGCGAGGGAAAAGGCAGAGAGAGAGAGAGAGAGAGAGAGAGAGAGAGAGAGAGAGAGAGAGAAAAGGGTCAAACGAACTCCTCTTTCCCGAGCTTGTCCTTTGCCTCATCAAAGTTGGTGAACAGCTCTTTACTTTTGTCCGTGTGAGCCTCGTATGGGGCTCTCTGGTAATGCGCGTTATCATCGTATCCCTGCTGGATGTCGTCTGGCGAGGCGCCAATGCCGTAGAGCGAGAGGAGATGGTGGCTTATGCTGTGTTACGATGGGGTTAGTGTCGTGTAAGTCAGTCGTGTCACATCACATGAGCTTACTGGTTATGGTAACCTTCCTTGTTGAAGAAGCAGTGGTGTTTCTGGTGCCCGAGTTTAGCTTGGAAGAATTCATGGTTTTGTATTGTATTTCATCTGATTAGCAGATTGGAGATGAATCAAGTACTAAGCTTACCTCGAGATCTTCCTGCAGGAGCTCGGTGACCTTCCTAGCCGCAGCGTCGCTCTGCTTCCGGTGCCCCAGACCGGTGTTGTCGGGCGTGATGTGGATGGTACGTGCCGTTGCCATGGTGCTCAGATGTCTATTCAGACTTTGTGTACGGTTGATAGCCAGACTGTTTCTTTTTGCAAGTAATATCAATGATAGGCGCGAGGTGACTATCATGACACCTTTTGTGATTGTTCGTTCGTAAGAACGTTCAACGGGTTACCAAGCGGGGGGGTAGCAATTAGTCGAGACTTATATAAGTAGGTAAGTATTGATGCGAGATATGTAAGCATGCGCACGTACATCCGCGTCTGCATGTCGGTTACCGGTATTGATATAATATACGTGACATAATGTATTTCTAGGTATGAGTAGGTTGTAATAGCACGCATCTTTATTGACTATTTCCCCGGATTTCGAGTCGGGGCCCCATGCACGTGTTGTTTTTGTCGAGTCTAGACTCTACTGACGTCATGATACGAACTACCCAGAGGCCATACATAAAGAAGAGCTTCATTTTTACTGGTCAAGAAGAAGCAATAGATTGGACTACTATATTATTGCTTAACCTTGTAATTTGTGGAAGGAACGTCGAGGAGTGCGGCTAACTCGGCCGATGGGACTAAAGTCCGGGGTTCCCGGGATGACGGAGCTAATACGTGCGGCATCGAGCGGGGAGGGGTTCTTGCATATAGAGATACTTTATACGAAGTATATAGAATGTCTGTACGAGCGGCAGGCATCATGAGATTGATCGCCGCTGTTACAGTACTATATATGCAACTGCAGACAATCAAGTGTGCGACTTGACTACGTTCTACTTTTGGCAGTGTACCGGTTGTAGCGCTGCAGTTCTATTCCGTGACAGTAAAGTAGACGAACTGTGTGATTTCCTGATTATATAGTAAGTAACCGGCTTATCCATCGGTCTTCAAAACAACTTCCCATCGCTCGGGCGCAACGAATCACGCAGCAAGAGTCTTATCATTGCATAAATATGGACATGAACGGGAAAAAGGAAACATGGCGAAGAGCGTGTCGTGATCCGGCCTAATCTCACATACATTGTCTCCCACCGTTCTTATCCGGCCATACTAGTCATCCAAAGCCATTCAGTTCTCAGCATTTGGTATCATTTTTGAAATTCTGAATCTCCTAGCCTACCTTAGTTATTCAATCCTTAAGGTACCTGTAGTTACCTCATTTAGGTTAGGAACGCTTTCCCAGGCCCCGAGGTACATAGCTCGTCAGATTCAAAAAAGAAGAAAAAAAGAAGGGCGTTACGCTGCCCGGGGTCTCCTACCCCTGACACGTTGAGACGGGTAACAAGATGGTAATTAACTGAACAGCATTCCTCACAGTAGTTTCGCGGGATTTAAATACCATCCGAGAAGTTAGAACAGAGACGTCCTACGCGACAACTCGAGGCACCCGTTGTGGGATTTATTTGACTATACTAACTTCTAAGGTACGCTAAGTTAACCTGACTCACCTCGAGGAACTCCTCTTCTATCATAACCGCCACGGGGATGTGATTATGGTGACTAGAAAGGTGAAACGGAAGCGAACGGGATAAATAGACGTGTTGAGAAGGAAGTGTGTCGGTAGTCAAAACAAAAGACAAACAATATCTAATTATCTGTACGAAATATCACATAGTCTACGATTTCTAACGCCATCTTGATCGGCACGGTCAACCACGCGGGGGAAGCCTGCTGTATTTCCAAAGAAAAAAAAAGGTATGTTCCAAGTATACACGCAAATGGCCCGCGCGCGCACACACGCACATCCCTCACTCGCCGTTGTTTAAGTTCTCTATACACACATACATACATACATACATACATACACGCGCATCGCATCGCATCGCATCGCATCGCATTACATCCATCACATCTCTAACTCTCCACGCTCGGCCCCGTCTTCTCAATCGTCACGACAAGCTCGTGCTGAATCTTGAGGTTCTGCGCCGAGCTCAGCGCCCTGGCGACCGTGGTCTCGTTCTTCTCGGCGACGATCTGCCGCAGCGCCTTGACCAGGAACCCGGCGAGCAGGTCCACGCCCCAGCCGTCCGGTATCACCGACAGGATGTCGCTGACGTCGAACCAGCCGCCGAACTTGTCTAGGAGCAGGCCCGTCTGCGCCACGCGGTCGGTGTCGTCCTCGAGCCGGAGGAACTCTCCCAGAAGCGCCCGGAACAGTCGCGTCTGCTCGTCCTGGGTCGGCGCCGCGCTCTCGCGCCTCTTTGGCGCCTTTTTGGCGTCTTTGGGGCTTGTGGCATGTGTGTTGTGGGTTTCGGCTTGGTAGATGGTGTAAACGCTGGCGCCGCCACGAAAGCAATATGCGACGGCCGTGTCGTAATCTCCGAGGCGGTGGACCAGGAGGCGCAATGCGTTTTCGTGCTTTCGCTCTCGGCCGTCGAGAATGATTGTTTCGGGGACCAGTAGATCGTCGGCAATACTATTCAGGCTCGTAATTCGGTCCCTGATCACTGCCGAGTCGTAATCATATCGGCCACCGAGAAGTTGTAGTAGGCGTAATCGACTATGCCATGCTTCGTCGTCGGCCGGGGCATTGTCTGTGAGAAATTGGCGATAGGTCGGCTTTGGCGGTTGCAGTGCTCGATACGTGTCGTAGGTTGACAACACACCGTCCCGAGCTTCGGATGATGTCTGGAGATGAGTGACCACAACATCAAGATAGTAGGATATCAACTCATTGACGTATATCGTGTGACCCTTACCGAACACGAGAAACTCAAGATAATACTTGACGGCTCCAGGGGCATCCGTCCTGAGAAGTTCGACGACATAGGTAGGTTCGAACTTAGGGGCTCGGCCTTTGTCATCTGCAAAAACTTGAACGCCAAGCTTCGGGTTACGGTTCGCTAACCAGATGCCGTATTCCTGCACGAGAGCTTGGCTGCTGATCTTGGTTAGATATTCGCGCACGCGCAGCTCTCCGTCTTGGAATTCACCACCTTCGTTGCTCCCTTCATCGATGATGCGTCTCCACGTCTCCAGCACCTCCTGGACCATTTTTTTACTCTGGTAGAGTCTGCTCAGCACAAAGAGTCGATGATATGACTCGATCAGGGTTTCTGCCCTATCGAAACAATCCACTCCACCGTCGACAAGCTCGTAGAGCTCGGCACGGACTGAACGGGCTTTAGCCGGTCCGGGGGGTGAGTGCTGATCTAGCTCGAGTAATACGGCGAGGAGAGCGGCGTCTACGGTGCGAAACACTTCGCTCTCGTCAGACACACTCCCAAATCCTTTTTTCCGTCGCCAGGTACTAAGAAATCGCTTGAGGAACTGGAGAACTGGCCGAGATAGTGTACTCAAGCTTATATGAACTTTGTCATCAAAGTCGGAGCTGAAAATGAATCTTTCAGCCGTGGTTTTTACGCCACCAAAGATCCATATTCCCCGTCGAGTTTCGATCACTTCGTTTCGCACGCCCGGGATGATGGATAACACAACACGAGGGTCGAGTTGGCTGTCTACTAAAGCCTCCTCCATGGCTCGGAGCTCAGCTTCCGAAAAGGGGTTTTCCGTGGACTTGAGGAAGCTAATCAAGAGTAAAATCCCAACCTGTTGTTGTATGTAGCTAAAAGTCAGGAATTCCAATTCGGACCTGGCATCACGCCCGCGGAAAGAGTTGATGGCCTTGAAAAGTTCCCGACGCTTTAGAGGCGTCTCATTCGTCATTGTATTGGCGGCTTCAAGTTGGGCGTCTAACTGAAGTATTAGCGGGTTGCGAATAGCCCACCAGATATTAGGGCCGGCCCAGACAGCCAAACGAGCCGTGGATCTCGCTAGTCGGCGGGCGAACTCCTCTTCCTCTGTATTACGTGTTGCCTGCCATCCTTCTGGTAACGATTCGTCGTCTTGGGAATCATTGTCTCGTTCGAAGAGCTCTTTTTCTTTGGACATTCTTTCCATTGTTGATGCTGTTCGTGAATCGACGCTCTTGAGTGATACGGAGGAGCCCTCCGCGTTGCTAGAAGGGAACGGAGTGAATCTGCGCTTACAGAGCCTATCAACAATTTCCTGGAAACATGTGTCATGGACTCCTAGAAGTGACCGCACTCCGAGTGGTTGGGGGACTTTGATTTTTGTGGTATTTTCCTGATTAGGGTCGAGCCAGTATTTTGCGGGCTCATGGTCCGCAGCGTCGGCATCCCATCGTTGAATCTCCAAACCATAGTGTATACCATCTGCCAGTTCCCTGCTCATCGAGGCAAGAACGAATCCCTCTTCCTCAGAGCTCAAAGGGGGATTGGAAGAGGATGCATCCGGAGAACCTCCATCAACCGCTATCTGCCTAGGATAACGATCAAACTCGATGGTAGGACGCGTTGGTTCCGCTTCCGTGTTGACAAACATTCCAATTCCGGGCTCAAACGGACTGGTGCCCGTCACCAGAAGGAACTCATCTGGAGTCGGGGACACAATATGAGGTTTCAGAAAAGTAGGGCCTGGTGGCTGAACCCTGGGAAGCCGGCCATCGGTCACTCCATCGGGGGTGGTCGAGCGAGCCGTAGCCCCCGCCTCGGGACCTGGACTGGCGACGGAGTCTGGTGGGGTTACAGATCGACTGCCAGGCTCTTCCAGGTCAACAGCCTGCTGCTCATGTCTCCGGTTCACGCTCGAGATCAGATTTCCTAGACTCGTGCCTCTCCGATGTGATTGCGGATCCGGACTCTCCGTATGTACACGGGTCTGGGTGGATGAATTGCTCCGCAACAGGCCTCCGCCCGCACTACCCGAAATATCCTGTGCCTGGCCGACGATTGCATCTGGTTGGGATTCGTCCAGGGACGAGATGGACATCAATGGTATCTTCAGCTGGTGATTGATTTCCAAAAGCGCATAGCTTCTCGAGTCCGCGACGCAGGCGATGGTATCGCGCCTCACAGACAACCTGCTGCCTGCGTAGTCGATCTTTTTAATGACTCGAGCATCCTCGCCAATCCTAACGACTGATATCTTCCTGCTCAGAGACAACAGTATGGTGACGCCATCCGAGCCCTGTGCGTCCTGGTTGAGGTCCACGCCGCCGATCCAGCTACAGTTCTTCACTTGAAGCGTCCCGAAGACAGGACTCAGTTCCGGCAGGGAGTAGAAGGTGACGGTCGAATTGCAAAGCACGCATGCCTTCCCAACACTCGGCAGTAGCAATATTTCCTGCACACCAGGCCGCGATGCGTTGGACGCACCGGCGGGGTCCGAGAAGGCGGGTCGCAGTCGCGACGCGAGTATGAAGGTCGGTATCCCAGAATGATCGGCGGGATCCGGGGGTATCTCGAAGAAGTGCAGCAGCTCCGAGTCTGAGGTGCCTATGTAGAGGTTACGGTCTGGCGCACATCGTATGATTAGCCAAAGTAGACGGCGGAGAGCGGCATTCGCAGCACGCTTGTAAGAAAGATATTAGAGCGTGTGTGAGAGGAGAGTGGCGCACCCAGATATTCGACGCAGTTTATCCTGACATCGTCCCTGGATCCGTCTTCAGACAGCGGGACATCCGCGAACAGGGTGCGCAGGACGTATGGACCAGCTCCCCGGGTGCCGTGGGAGCTTACACTGCTATGCGCTTCGAATGCCATAGCTGGGGCCGCAACATCATAAAGCCCCAACTACGGTCATAATGTCGACGGGCAATTGCATTCGGTGATTGGTGGTCGATGGGTGTCGGGCGGCGACGGCGGTGTTTCGAACGGTTCGGGCGTCGAGAGGGATCAGATCGACGTGGTCGGTAGTAGAGTGGAGTGTAGTGTAGTGTATTTAGGAAGTATAGTGTAGGTAGTTAGATGGAGATGAGGCTGAGAAGTAGGCTGCCTGACGACTTATTCGTCTTCACCGGGAGTTTGAAGAGCCTAGGTACACTGCGAAGTACACTGAGTCCTTGGTCTAAGCCAATAAAAAGGTGGAACCTAAGCTTGTGGCTACTAGAGACGGAAGCTCTAGACGAGGGCTAGTGCCTTCGTTTTTAATGTAAGGAGGTACGACTGGAGTGGAACGAAGGTCTTCCTTACCTTAAAAAATTCTTTTTGCTGCAGATTTTATAGTAAAAAAAATTTTTTATTTAAGCCTAGTTATTATTATTTATTTAAAAAAAAAAAATCTGTATTAAAAAGGTAGATACTATAGGTATTTAGGTATAACAGTATATAAATACTAGCATATTAATATTTTTTACTTTATTTTATCTGGCTATTTAAAGCTTTTAATTAGCTAAATTATGTTTAGCTTTTTTTTTATTACTATAGTTATAGCAGTATAGCTAAAATAAAGGCAGTTTTTTACTGCTTTTTTTATAATATATTAAGTTAACTATAATGCACTCGATTAATTATAATATATTTAATTAATTATAATATATTTAATTAACTATAATATATTTGCTTTGCTATAATATACTAAATTTAATATTATATATTAGATTTTATATAATATATTAAGTTAACTATTATATATTAAATTAATAATTAAATTAGTTATTAAATAATAAATTAACTAATTAAATTAACTAATAAATTATATAGTAAAAGATTTTATTTATTTAACCGCTAGTTTATTTAAATATAAAAATATTTAAATATAAAGCTATTAAATTAATTAATAAATTATATAATAAAAGATTTTATTTTTTTAACTGCTAATTTATTTATATATAAAAGTATTTAAATATAAAGCTATTTAAATATAATTTTTTAGTTTAAACTTTTTTTATATAATAAAATATTAGTAAATATTATAAAAGTTATTAAATTATTAGCGTTTAGCCAGACTATCTGTTTTATAAAACTTTTTTATTAGTATAATATTTTTTAAATTTATTTTATAATAAAAATATTTTATATAGCAAAGTCGCTATAATATAAATATTATTTTTAAAGCTTTAATAAATAACTTTTAAGCTTTAATAGTGCTAATTTTTATTATTTTAAAAAATATATAAAATATTTTAGCATATTTTAAAAAACGCTTTAAAATTAAAAGCTATATTAATATATTTTAAAAAATATTTTAAAGCTAAAAGCTATATTAGTTTAAATTAATTATAAAGTCCGCTATTTTAATTTTATATTAATAATAAGCTTAAATAGTATAAAAATTATTATATTATAAACTATATAATAATAAGTAACCGTTGCTATTTTAAATATAACTGTTATTATTTTAAATGCTAAATATATTTTTTAATTTAAAAATTTAAATAAAGTTTTTAGTTATAAATAAAGCATATAAAGCTTTAGTGCCCCGGCTAATAAGTGCTATTTATTTTTTATTTTTATTTTTATAGCTATTAAAACTTAAATAATAAAAAACGTTGTTATTATTAATATTAAAGTTTTTATATATTTTAGCTATAATAATTAATTAAGCGCCGGTAGCTATATTATTAATAATATTAGCTTTAGCGCTTAATTAATTATTATAATATTATTTTAGTCGGCTTTAAAGCAAATTAGCTAATATATTAAATATATAAGTTTATTTTATACCGATTTTTTTTATATTAATATTTAAAAACATAAGTTAATATAATAACTAAATATTAATTATAAAATTAATTATATAAATTTTTTTAAAAATATAATATTTAGCGGCTATAAAAGCTTATTTTTTATTAAAAGTTTTTTTAGCTTTAAAAATAGCTAGCTTTAGTTTATTTAAAGTGTTAAAAATGCTAGCTTTTTTTAGCTACCTACTTTTAAAGCGCAAAATACTAAAAATAATAAAAAAAAAGCTATTTTAAAAAAATAAAAAATAAAAAAACGTAGATATAAAAAATAAAAAATAAAAAAACGTAAAAATAAAGTGTATAATAAATAAAAAAAAATAAGAAATAAAAAATAAAAAAACGTAAGCATAAAAAATAAAAAATAAAAAAATATAGCTTTTTAACTATTTAACCGCAATTGTTATAGACCGCCGCTATAATATATTAAATAAACTATAATATATTTATTTTATTATAATATATCTACTTATTTTATTATAATATACCTATTTTATAGCAATATACTTATAATATACCTCTTTATTTTATTATAATATACCTACTTTATTACGCTATATTAAATTTAATGCTATATGCTAGATTTTATATAATATATTAAATTAACTATTATATATTAAATTAATAGTTAAATTGGTTATTAAACAGTAAACTAATTAACTAAATTAACTAATAGATTATATAGTAAGAGATTTTATTTATTTAACCGCTAGTTTATCTAAGTATAAAGGTACTTAGGTATAAAGCTACTAAATTAATTAATAGATTATATAATAAAAGATTTTATTTTTTTAACCGCTGATTTACCTAGGTATAAAAATATTTAGGTATAAAGCTACCTAAATGCAGTTTTTTAATTTAAATTTTTTTTATATAATAAAATATTAGCAAATATTATAAAAGTTATTAGGTTATTAGCGTCCGGCTAAAACGTTATTAATATTTTTTAAAAGCGGACTACCTACCTTATAAAACTTTTTTATTAATATAGCATTTTTTAAACCTATTTTATAATAAAAGCACTTTAAATGGTAAAGTTATTATAGTGTAAACATTATTTTTAAAGCTTTAATAAATAATTTTTAAGCTTTAATAGCGCTAACTTTTATTATTTTAAAAAATATATAAAATATTTTAGTATGGCATATATAGCGTTAATTTATAAGCTACTGCTTGCGCTAGCCGTTCTATGCTTAGCTTGTTAATATTAAAAGCACTTTTTTAACGTTTATTATAAAATAAAAAGCAGTTGCTTTAAAAGTAAAAAAAAAAGGAGCTTTTTTTGCTATATAGTATACTAATGCTAATTTTAAAAAAAAAGGCTTATATAAACTTTATTAAACTCGGCGTGCAGGCTATTACATTTTAATTATCGATTTAATTAAAAATAAAAATAAATAAAAAAAAATATTTAAATATAAAAGCTATATTATTTAAAAATTAATAAATACCTTAGCTATAGTTAATAACCTAATTTATACGGCGCCTTTGCTAATAATATTATATTTTTTATAAACTTTTTTAAAATTAGTCGACTTTTAAGTGTAAGCTATATTAGCATAGTCTTGCCTGCTTTTTTTAATTTAATATCCCGCCGCTAACTATTAATTTTTTTTTATAACCGCCTGTTTTTTATATAGTTATATATATTTTTTTGCTAATATAACGGTATTTTTTTAATAATTATTTTAGCTATAATATATTTATAATAAAATAGCGAGGCTATATTTACATTATATACATTAATAAAATTTATTATTTAAACATTAAATTATTATTTAATTAAATATTATATATGCTATTTTATTATATATATTATAGCTAAAATAATTATTAAAAAAATATTTATTAAAGTTTTATAATAGCTATATAATAAATATAGTTAGCAGTTTTTTTATATTTTAAATTTTTATATAAATCGCTGGTTAAAAAATATAATAGTTTTTATAACGGCTATATAATAAGTACAGTTAGCAGTTTTTTTTAATATATTTTAAATTTTTATATAAATCGCTAGTTAAAAAATATAATAGTTTTTACAGCGGCTATATAATAAGTATAGTTGGCAGTTTTTCTATATATTAAATTTTTATATAAATTGCTAATTAAAAAATATAATAATTTAAAGTATTATAAACTATATGCTTTATATAATATTAATAAAAATAACGCTAAATTTAAAAATAATTGCTTTAAAAATAAAAAGGTTTTTTAAGCGCTATATATTATGCGCTAGCCGCTTTAAGCTTAGCCTATTAATACTAAAAGCGGTGCTACGGTTATATAAATAATAGTCGGTTAATTAATTTTAACGTTTACGCTAGCCGTTTTAAGCTTAGCTTATTAATACTAAAGGCATTTTTTAATGTTTACTATAAATAAATTAAAAAGCAGTTATTTTAAAAGTAAAAAAAAAAAAAGTTAACGCATAAGCTATTATATCTTAATTATTAATTTAATTAAAAATAAAAATAAGCAAAAAAAAATATTTAAATATAAAAGCTATATAATCTAAAAATTAAAAAATACTTTAGCTATAGTTAATAAGCTTTTACTAGCTACTAGCTACTTATTTATTTATAAAAAGGTCTGTTAAACACTTTATATTATACGCTAGCCGTTTTAAGCTTAGCTTATTAATACTAAAAACATTTTTTTAACGCTTGCATTAAGCATACAGTTAAGCGTACAGCTAAAAAACTAGCAATTATAAGTATAGCGGTTTAATGCTATAGTTAAAGCTATAAAATAAAAGGCAGTTATTTTAAAAATAAAAAAAAACGCAAAAAAAATACTTAAATATAAAAGCTATATAATTTAAAAATTAAAAAATATTCTAGCTATAGTTAATAATTTAATTTATATAGCGCTTTTATTAACAATATCGCATTTTTTATAAACTTTTTTAAAATTAACTTTTAATTAATTAATAATAATAAAAAAATGCTTAAAAAATTAAAAATAAAAAAATGTTAGTTTAGCGCTAGAAATATTATTAGTACTAGCTTATGCGCTCGATAATAAGGTTTTACAGCGGTATTATTATATATTTTAAATTAACCGATATTATAAACAGCTATTTTTAAATTGCTAATAATGTCGTATTTTTTACAAACTTTTTTAAAGTCAACCTTTAGTTAATTAGCAATAATAAAAAAACGCTTAAAAAATTAAAAATAAAAAAATGCTGGTCCAGCGCTAAAAACATTACTAATACTAGCGTATGCGCTCGATAACAATAAGGGAATGCTGGTCCAGCGCTAAAAACACTACTAATACTAGCATATACGCTCAATAACAACAAGGTCTTACAGCGGTGCTATTATATATTTTAAATCGACCGATATTATAAATAGCCATTTTAAACTTGCCGACAATAAGCTATAAAATTAGTTTTACGGCGGGATAGTATGCAAAAAGTGCTAGCAAAACGGTTATAAAATAAATTATAATTTATAATGTTTTTTTTATTTTATTTTATTTATTAAATTAAAATTATATATTAAAATAGTAATAATTAAATAAAAATATTATAGCAAACGCTAACTATAAGTTTATATTTAAATAAAAATAAAATTAAAATAATATATTAAAGCTATAATTAAAAATATATAATAAATAATATATTTTATAGTGTTAAAAGTGCATTGCACGGCAAGCACTAAGCCGGACTATATTTTAGTTTTACCTGCGATTTAAATAAAACAACAGCTAAAGCTTATAAAAAAAATTTCTTTTATATTTTAATAAAGCAGATAAATATATTTAATATAATTAAAAATTTAAAAAATTTAATAAAATATATAAATTTTTTATATAAATAAAATAAGTTTTTTTTTAAACTAATAATTAACTTTAATTAATATAGACATATTTTTATTATATTAATTTTTTTTATTTTTTTATGTTTATTAAAACAAAAATAATAAAGCAAATATAGCTATTTTTTTTTATATAAAAAAATATTTAAATAATAGCGTTTAAAAATTATAACTAATAAATAAACTTTTAGCTTATAATACCCGCTTTTTTTATGTTGTTATTATAGTATCTGCTATTACCTTTTTATTGTATAGATTTAATCGGTAATAGTAAAAAAATATTTAAAAAATTAAAAATAAAAAAATGCTGGTTTAGCACTAAAAATATTATTAGTACTAGCTTATACACTTAATAATAAAATCTTATAATATATTTATAATAAAGTAGCGGGGTTATATTTATATTATATATACTAATAAAATTTATTATTTTAAAATTAAACTATTGTTTAATTAGATATTATGTATGCTGTTTTATTATATATTATAGCTAAAATTAGCTTTGCGGTAAAATAATATATAAAAAGTGCTAGCAGAGCGGTTATAACATAAATTAATACTAATTAAATAAAATAAAACTTTATTATTATTATTTATAATTTTAATATATTAATATATATAATAGACTTTTTAAATAAACGGTTATAATAGCAGATTTAAAAAGGTAAGAGATTTTGCTAAACAGTATATGTTATGCGCTAGCCGCTTTGGGCTTAGCCTATTAATATAGAGTGCAGTTTATCTGGTGTGTTAAAGTTGCAGTTAATAAAAATCGGTTAGTCGGGTTTAGCGCTTATATTAGCCGTTTTAAGGTTAGCTTTTAAAAACAAAAGCTTTTTTTGCACCTGGTTTGAAAAAGCCTCTAGTAGTACAGATCAGAAGGTTTAGTAGTACGGATCGGGTATTTAGGCAAATTAAATAATACTGCAGGTAACACCGTTCGGAATAAATACGGACTTTTAAAAAGAAGTCCGGGATAAAAACTTATAAAATTATGTTATTTCGCACTGTTTTTTTAATATAAATATATAATATAAAAGAAAAACTTTTTAGTTTTTTTTTTTTTTAATTTATTATTTATTTTAATACTAATTTATAAACTTATTAACTTATAAACTATATGTAAAAGGGTACAGAGAAAGTACCAATGTACACGCAGAGTACCGAAGTACTAGTGGAGTCGCTGAGCGGACTGCGACTAGTTAGAAATATTTAAATATAATAAAGTCGCTAAACAGTCCGCGACCAATTGCCAACCTTTAGCCGAACGGGTATAAAGACCTATTATATAATAAAATTAAAACAGTAAATAAAAATAATTTTTTAATATTATTTTTTAAAATTTAGGCATTATTTTATAATATAACTATAATTACTTATTTATATATCGGTATACCGCCACTTTTTACACTTTTTTATTTTTATATTAAAAATTCGTAATATAATGTCTAAATAACCAGTGTTACGGTTTATGCATAGCTACGCGCGACCGGCTAATAATTATAATAAATTTAATAAAAGGTTATTAAATAATGGCATTTTATTATAAAAATTAAAAAACTTTTTTAAAGATAGATCGAATAATAATTAACTTAATTAAAGCTAAACTAAACTGCGATTTTTAAACAGCTAAAAGCTGCTAGTTAATAAAATGCTAGCGTAGGTATAATAACTAATAGCTTAAAATATATAATTAAATTAATAATTAATAAGTTTATTAAATGCTTTAGCTGGTCGCTTAATAATTAAAAATAATTTAAAAAAGCTTAGCTATAACTATAAACAGTTTATAATAAATATAATAGCTGCTAAAATTAAAAATTAAATTATTATAATTAAAAAAAGCAATAGCTAAAAGCTAAAGTATAATAATATAATTTAAATATTATAAGTATTTAGCTAAGTCGCTTTTAATATTTAAACTAATTAAAGATTATATTATAAAACGTTAATATATAATAAACTTAAGCAAAAAGCTAAATTAAAAGACTTTTAAAAGTTTATTTATTAAAAAAACGTTAATTTAGAATTATTTAAACGCACTTTTTAGATTTAGCTAATAAAAATATAATAAAAAAAAAATAAGTTATTTTAAAACTTTTTTTTTAAATAGCAAATAATAGTCTATAAGCTAAAAAAAAAAATATTAGTTTAAAAATAATTTAAAGCTTATATTTAATTATTAGTATAAGCTATAGCTAAAGCTAAAAAAAATATTATTTTAATATAAGGTTTTTATTTAAAATGTGGTCACTTTATTTTATAAGGCCGAGAGATAATAAGGTATATAAAATAAAAATAAGCTTATAAAAAGACCGCATTTTAATAAGTTATTAAAGTAGAAAGCCTTTATAAACAATTTTTAAATTAATAAACGTGGTAGGATATAAAAGCAGAGCAATCGCCAATAGAACTTCGACTAAAATAAGTTAGCATAAAGTTTGCAAAAATAACTATTTATATGCTATTATTATAAATAGATTAGGCATATTATTTAAAAATATAAATAAAAGCAATAAGACAAAGCATAGATAAAAAAAACGACTAAAATATAATTATTAGTACTAGTACGCTTTAAATATATTTAAAACATCGATATAAAATGGTTAAACGCTAAAAAAAAGCTAAAAAAAAAGCTAAAATAGCGTATATTTAAGCTATTTTAGCTAAAGAATTTTAGACGTTTAGTTTAAATAAGCTTTTTTATGCATTAATAACTTTGCTATTAAACGGTAACTATAAGCTAAAGAATGTTATAGTAAATATAAACACAGGCATATAGGTAAACACTGTATGCTAAGACCTTGTGAAAAAGAAATTCTAACTAGTTAATATATTAATATTATGCTTAGTAAGCCTTAGTAAAAACTAAATTAAGTGCTTAAAAGTATATAAAATAATATTAAAAATAACCGACGTAAAAAAAATCTATAAAACTATTATATAAGTTTTTTTTATAATTAAACGCGATTAGTTAGCGCTTAAGTTTTTATTATTTTAATTTAAAATAAAATAAATAAGAATTATTTTAAACACTATTATAAATAAATAATATTTTAAAAAATTTAAAAAAGTCGATTTAAAAGAGTTTGTTTATAATATGATTAAAAGTAAATAAGCGTTTATTATTAACTTTATAAGCATTAAGCTAAAAAAGGAGCTATTTTTTAAAAGCATTAATAATAAGCTAGAGGTTAATAAAAACTAAGTTATAAACCTGCTAAAATGTCTGCAGAAGTTTTAGCAGGTTTATTTTAAACAGAGGACAAAGGGACTTTTTATACTAAAAAAAACAAAATATGCTATTAATTTGGTCGAAAAAGCGAAAATGCTGTTTAAGCTAATATATTTTATAATAGAGACTTAATAAAAAGTGTTTAAAAAGTATTTAAAAAAGAATTAGCGCTTAGAATAAATCTGGTACTTTAAAGCCAATGTAAATATATTAATACTATTTATATTTAAAAAAGATAAAATAATATAACTTTATATTAATTATTATAGCTTAAATAAAATAATAGCAAAAAATAAATATTTTTTTTTATTAATATTAAAAATTATAAACTGACTGGGTTTTATAAAGATTTTTTTAAAGCTAGACCTAAAAAATGCTTACTATTATATCCGCATTAAACGGGGCGACAAGTGGAAAACCGCTTTTTAAACACGGTATAGTTACTTTAAATATATAGTTATGTTATTTAGGTTAACTAACGTACCGGCGACGTTTTAAGCGTATATATATAAGGTATTAGCCGGCCTGGTGGACCATATTTACATAGTTTACTTAGACGACATAGTGATTTTTTTAAATACTAAGGAGAAATATAAGATTTATTTCCGACTAGTTTATAAAAAGTTAAAATAGTATTAACTTTTTATAAAGCTTTTTAAATATAAGTTTTTTAAAACGAAGATAGACTTTTTAAAATTTATTATTAATATTAAAAATATTAAAATAAACAGTCGATAAATAGCGGCTATTTAAAAGTAGAAATTTTTATAGTCGATTTATAATATTTAAATATTTTTAAGGTTTGCGAACTTTTATTAAAAGTTTATTGTAAAATATTCGCATATTATAGCGCCTATTATCGCTTTGTTAAAAAAAAGAAAAGCAGACGCTAACTAGGCGGAATTTAAATAAATAAACAATATAGAGCAAGCGTTTAATAAAGTTAAAAATGTATTTATATCTATAATAATTCTTTATTACTAAAATAATTAGCTAAAAATAAAAGTAGAAATAAATACGTTAACTAAAGCTATTTTAAGCATTTTATTTTAATTATACGAAAATAAGTGGCAACCGGTCGCATATTAGTTGCAAAAGCTTATAAATACTAAGATTTAATAGGCTACTAGTTAATAAAAACTTTTAGCTATTATAAAAAGCTGTAAGCACTAGAGGTAATATTTTAAAAGCATTATTTGCACTTTTACGGTGTAAACAGACCATATAGCGCTATAAAGTATAGTCGACTTGCCGGTAAAAGATTTTTAAAAAAGGTTGGCTTGCTAGGTATACCGGCTAATATAATTCGATTTTGAAATAAAGTACCGCCTAGGCATTATAAACTTCGTAAATAGTATGTTTAAACGACCTAATTATATGGTAGGCGAGATCTAATATAGCGATATAATATTTATACTGTAAAAAAAATTATAATTAATTAAAAAGCTATTTATTAAAATGTAATAAGTTTTAGCAGGCCTGTATAAAAAAAAAAAGGTGTAAAAAACGTTAGACTAAGCATTTTTTATTTTTTAAAAAACGCTTTAAAAACGGCTTAAGCCGGAGTCTTTTATATTAATAGCTTAAATAGCTAATTTAAAAGCTTATAAAAGCTTATACCTTTGCTGCATAGTTATAAGCGGCTTTAAAAATGTTATAAATAAGAAGTATAAATGCTAATGCCCTGCTTACCGGATATGCACGGCTATAACGGCTTATATATCGGCGGTAACCCGGTTATAGCGATTAAATGCCGACTATATTACAACTATATTAAAAAAAAATAATGCTAAAGTTATTATTTATAATTAATATATTTTATATTTTATAGCTAAAAAGCTAGCTAAAAATAAAACGGTATTTTAATCGAAAGTATTTTAAAAGTTTTATAATATAATTAAAAAACTGCAGGCTAAAGATTTTAATATTATAATGCTTACAAAGATCGCTTGCTATTGCACCGGTATAAAAAGGGGATATTACGTTGATTAGAAAGACGTTTTTTTGTTTAAAAACCGTTTAGTGATATTTAATTAAAAGGCACTACGCCGATAGCTAATTTATTAGCACTATAATAATTTAAAAGCTGGTTATATAAAAAAAAATAAAACTGCCGAATTATTTTAACGAAAGTTTTATTAAAAAAAGCTAAAACAAAATGTTTAAAATTATATTGCCAAGTGCTAGGTATATAACAGTATATAAAGGCTAAAATATAAGCTATATAAAAAATTATAATCGTTACTTTTATTAAACCAACTGTTTTAAAAAATTAGTTTTAATTTTATTATTAAATTGTCTATATATACTAAGGCAGACAGCATAGCTTATAACGCTATTTTAATAATTATCGACCGGTTTATAAAAACCGTATTATTTATATTTACTATTAAAACGCTAAATATAGCAAAGTTTGTTTAAATATTGTATAAGCAGATAAAATGCCGTTTTAGGTTTTTAAAAAGCATTATAAATAATAAAGACAAACTTATTATAAGCTAGTTTTAAAAAAAGTTTTATAATAAACAGGAGATTTAACGGCGACTATTTACTATATAGC
The DNA here is from genome assembly GCA_022578495.1 of Nemania sp. NC0429. Classification (NCBI taxonomy): domain Eukaryota; kingdom Fungi; phylum Ascomycota; class Sordariomycetes; order Xylariales; family Xylariaceae; genus Nemania; species Nemania sp. NC0429. The sequence continues at coordinate 183,402 of MU392214.1, forward strand.
ACCTCTAAATAAACGATTAAACAAAACGAGTCTATTAAATATTAGAAAAATATCTGCGAACTTATGCTATAAATAAACTTAATGCTTAGGCTTAAATTTTATTAAAGGTAGAATTCGTATATAATAATAGCATTTATGCTATTATTAAGTATTTGCTGTTTAAAGCACTATATAGATATTATTTAAAAATTATTAAGTTTATACCTAAACGTTTATAATTAAAAATATAAGGTATAAAAAAAAAGCTCTAATATATTACGGCCGTACAGCAAGCGCTTAATAAATATTAAGCAAACGCTGTTTAAACTATAAAAAAAAACTATAATAAGCAACAAATGCTAATAAAGTTTTAATTAAAGCAGACCGTCGGCTTTTTTATAATATATTTCTAGTTTAAGCATAAAAAGAAATTAGCATTTATTTATATTAAAATAAAAATCAAAAATAAAGTTAGATTTTAAATATACTAAATAAAACTATTAAAAAAATATTTAAAAATTTATAATATATTTTTTATTTTATTATTAGAATTATAAACGGAGGGTTAAGCGGGCGACGACTTATTAATATTTTTAGAATTAGAAAATAAACAGAAAAAGTAGGTAATAAAAGATATTATTTACTATCGGAATAACCAGGGTAAAATAAAGTATTTAGTTAAATAAAAAAGTTAGCTTATAAAATATAATATATAAGAGCTGCTAAAGCATTTTACTAATATAAAAAGTTTTTTAGCAAAATATAAACAGAAAGTAAAAAAAATACATTATAAATAAGATAATTAACTTTAATTATAGTTATAATAGAATAATTAATTAATAAATAAAAAAATATTATAATTTAAAGTTAAATTAAATAATAAAGGCATAATGGCCGGCGAGCGATTTTAAAAAAAGCGCTATATATGGTTAAAAAAACTAAATTATATAAAACCGGCGCAGCAGTTAAATTAATAAACGGCCGCCATTTATATAATATAAAGTTAAAAAAAATTAAAACTTTAAACTTTTATTAATAATATGCAAATAATTAATAAAGTGCTACCAGATAATCTATATATATATGGAGACTGGTTGCTAAATATAAAAAAACTATAAAAAAATTAACCATTAAAAACGGAACTATATATATATTATAATAAAAATCGGTCGCTAAATGTAAAAAAATTATAAAAAAAATCTATTTTTAAAGAGTAAGACCTGCACGTTTATGCTTAATAGATTTTTAAAGGGTATAAACAGCGAGATCGGGTAGTGTATTAGCTTGCGACTGCCTAGCGATAAAACCTTTATTATTTTAAAAAAATTATAATAAAGCTAAAAATTTGCTAGGGCTGCAATAGTATTTATATAGCTAATTAATCTTTATAAAGCCGAAAGCAAAGTTAGTATATAATTTTTAAATATATTAATTTAAATAAAAATAAACGGCCGAGTTTTAAGCATACTTTGGCTGGGCGGCGCTTATGGCGTAACAGGCGTTGGCAATATCGATATTAACGCCGGCAGAGTTACGTTATTTATAATTAGTCGGCGATTAAACGACGAACAAATATAAAACTAAAGGAAAAACTTATAATATATAGCTTAAGCTATAAAATAAAAAGGCGATAAATTGCTATAAATTTGGTTTAAATAATGGCGAGCCGCTTTAAATTAAAAGCTATTAAAGCAGCCCGCTTTTTTTTTTAAATAGCTTTATAAAAAGCAAGGCTTGCTTTTTTTAAAGCTTTTAGTTAGCAACTAAAAAAGCTAGCTTAATTAGAGTTTATATAGTAAAAGTTAGTTGCAGTGCGATCGGAAATATAGAACGCTTAATTATAAAAAATGACTTTAAATTAAATAATGTGCTAAACCGCGCTTATAACGCTTTTAAAAATTTAAAAACAAAAAGTAAGTTAGCAATTATATAAAAATAGATTAAAAAATATATATAAAAATAAGCCTAGTAGTTTTTAGTATATATAATATATTTAATACTAGGAAAAAAACTAGCCAGATATAAATAAAATAAATAAAGATTGGTATATATTTTTATAATATAATTGCCATAAAGCTTAATAGCTTAAACTAAAATTTTAACGTTATTATTACTATATATTTAGCGATTAAAATGCGACTAGCTATACTTTTTATTAAAAAGGTATTTTTTTATAAATTTTTTACGGCTAAATATAAGGCTAGGCTTTATAAAAGCGGCAATAAACGCAAAATAGTTAAAGTTATTTTTATTAAAGTTATTATTATCGCTATTAAAGTCGCGATTATTTAATAAAAAACTATTAAAAAAAAAAGCTATACTTTTATTTTTATTTTTATAAATAAGCTATAAATTAGTTTTTAGATTTTTAAAAATAATAAAAAAACTTTTTACTGTTTACATTATAATACTAAAAATAATAAGACCAGCGGAAAGGGCGTTTAAAATAAAAACGGAGTTATAAATAAAATCAACTGCTAAAAAAACGTTTTAGGCTATAAAAAAACCGGGACTAGCAGCAATAAAAGCACCACAGGAATTACTTGCCGACGACTCGCTAATAGTGGGCAATAAAAATAAAAAAACAAAGGAACAAGTAATAAAAGCCCTTTAAATTGGCAATAAAACGCCGGTAATAAACAATAAAATAAAAAAACTTTAAAAATAAAGCAAAAGCTGCTAAAAAAAAGTAATAATTTTAATATATAATTTTAAAAAGTTAGCAAAAAATAAGTCGAAAAAAAAGCAATATATATCGTTATAACTAGAAAAAAAGCGCTGCGCATCTATATAGCGAAATAAAGCGGCATTATCGGCGCGCTACTAATAAAGTTAGTATATATAAAAGTAATAAGTAAAAAAAACATATAGCGGCAGTAAAACAACGACCAGACAGAGACTAGCCGGCAATAAAAGCGCGATTTTTAAAAGGCGCGGTTTTAACTAAGCAAAAATTATAGCTTATAAAAAACTAAACCGCGACGGAAAGCCGAATCGCATTAAAAATAGCAGTAAAAGCGCAAATAAAATTAAACATACTTATAAATTAAATAAAAAGATTATTTATAAAAAAAAGACTTTTAATACAAAAATATTTTAAAGCAAAGGCTTTATTAGCAACTATAATATAATTAGCCTCTATAAACTAACTGTTATAACTAAAAGTTACAGCAGGGCCGCCGAGCGGACTATAACAAAGAGCAGACGGACCAGCCTTAACAGTGCTACCGCCGGAAAGTAAAGCATAAGCAATAACTAAAGCGCAACGAAAAGCAGCACGTTTAAAAAGCGACAGCTTATTTTTTTTATTAAATATAGTATAAAAAGCGGTAAAATATTGCAAAAATATCAGAATTTAACGGCAAATAAGGCAAAAAGTCAACAGGCGATAAAGACTACTGTATATACAAGCTATAGTAATCGGAGAACAATCGAAATAGGATTAAAAATAATATATAGGTTAAAAGGTTATTATAAAAAAAAAAAGCAGCAAAAGTTAAAATAATATAATATAATTAAAAATTAATTAAAAATTATAAAAAAAAAAGAAAAAAAGATTATAAATAAAAAAAATTTTTATTTTTAATTGTACAAGCAGGGTATATATATATATATATAAAAAGTTATATAAGCAACAGTTATAAAATATAAAGCGACTAAATAATATTATAAAAACTACTATTTATATTATTACTACTATTAATATATAAAACGGGCGTAAAAAATAATAATTATAAATGCTAACTAATTATTACGAACGCTAACTAGTTGGCGATAAAATAAGCAATGCATAGCAAAATATACGATATTATATAGTATTTAAAAAACGATAATATAGTCGATAATAGTACGGAGTGTTAGAGACTAATATTATAAAAAAAGGGGATAGTATAAAAAAGTATAAAAAAAGTACTAATATATACATAAAGTACTAAAGTATTAGTAAAGTCGCTAAGCGGACTGCGATTAGTTAAAAGTATTTAAGTATAACGGAGTCGCTAAACGGTCTGCGACTAATTGCCGACTTTTAGCTAAACAGGTATAAAGATCTATCGCATAATAGAATTAGGACAGCAGATAGAAATAACCTTTTAATATTACTTTTTAAAATTTAGGCATTATTTTATAATATAACTATAATTACTTATCTATGCACCGGCATACCGCCACCTTTTACATTATAAATCTAATTAAACGAGGATTTAAAATGTATAAATAGCTATTTGCTGCAGCTTTATAGCAATTTTTATTATATTATAATTAATTATTAATTTTTTAACTTTTTAAGCTTTAATTAATAAGCTAATATTTTTTATTTATTATTATCTGCTGTACTAGCCTGCCGATTATCTACCGTTTAACTTTTTTTATTTTAATCCGATTTAGCTAATATAACTTAGTTATAATAGCTAGTGTTATTAAAAATAAAAGCACCGCCGATTTAAATGCTAAAATAACTGGCCTAATTAAAAGTAAAGCTTTAAAAATAACTGCTTTAGTTATAGCTAAAAGCAAAGCTTTAGGTTCTGCTAACTTAAGCGCTAAAATAATTAATAGCAATGCTAGCAAAAAAAATAATAATAATAAAAAAAATAAAAAAAAAAATAAAAAAAAAACTAGGCTAAACTTTTAATTTAATTAAAAAAAACTATTTTAGCTTAAATAGTAAATATTAAGCTAACTAATAATAAATTAACTAATTTATATTAATAAATTAATATTTTAGCTTAAACTATTTACTGCTTTTATAATAAAATTTTATATAAAGTTAAAAACTTAAAAGCTAATATAAAACGTTTAAAAAAATAATTAATTATATAAAAACAGCAGTTAATTTAATAAAATTAATAACTTATCGAGCTTTTAAACTTTATAACTAATATAAATATATAAATAATAGCACACCCTTTATTGCTACGCTTTTATTAAAAAATTTTATTTTTATAAGCAAAGGCATTTTTCCGCCTGTCCGGCGCTACAGCTATAGGCGCTGCAGCTAAGCGACTGCTAAAAAAAGCTTTTTTACTACAATAGCCCGACTTAAAAAATTTTTAAATTAAAAAGTATAAAGCACTAAAAAAAAAAAACCTTTTAAACGTTAAATTTAATAAATAAACTAATTTAACGGCTTATTTAAAAACTTTGTTTAATATTATATAGTTTAAACAATTATTAAATTAATTATTTAATTTTTAAAAATATAAAAAATTTAGCGCTATTTAAACTTATTAAAAAAAACGCGTTTAAAAAGCTTTTTTAAACGCGTTTTTAAATAGTAACACTGTTTAAATAAGCATTTATAAAGCTAAAAATAAAGTTGCAATCTTTAGCACCTTATAATTAGTTAAAACGGACTATATAATTTTTAAAAAAGTTTAAAAAATTTAAAATTAAATAGCTTAAGCTTTTATTTTTTATAGCTTTTAGCTAATAAAAGTCGTTATTAAATTAAAAAGCGATTTTTAATAGGTTATATTTTTTATTAAAAATAGCGACCCGCCGGCTATTTAGGTCGACCTTTTAAAAGGTATTATATAGGTTTTATAAATATACTATGCGTTTTATAGCCTATTAGTTAACTTTATAAATATACTGCCGACTTAAAATAAAACTTATATAAATTATTTTTAATAATTTTAATAAACGTTTTATAAACTTCCGGCTAAAACGCGCAATATATAGCAAACTTTAAACGTTTTTATTAATAAGCTTTAAATATATACTTTTTTAATTTAGCTTTATTTAAAAAAATATATTAAAAATTAAAACATTAGCTAAATTATAAAAAAAATAATACATTTAGCAAATAATGTTATAATAATATTAATTAAATTAAAATTTTATAACATTTTAAATATTATAATCTAATTATAAAATATAATAGCGCCGTACTATAACTATAATATCGGCGCTAATACGTTAATAAAAGCACTTATAAACATTATTAAGCTTTAGACTTTTAAAGCCATTATATACTAAATTTTTAACTTTTAATATAATAACTGCAACGTTAATAAAGTTATTAAAATCGATAAAAACGCTTATTTAGTAAAAAATACTTATTACTATAAAAAGTGTAGTTAAAATAACTTTAAAAAAGGTTATGCCGCCTAATTATAATAAAATAAATATTTTAATTATAGCAAAATCGGGCATTTTGTGCAGGACTGCTTAAAAAAAATTAAGTGGCTAAAATAGTTATAAAATAAAAAGCAGTTAATTATAATTAAAAGCACTTTTTTTAAAAATAATTTTATAGTTAAAGTTAAAAATATATATAAAGCTTTTTATAATAAAAAACCTATAAGTGCTAACTGTAAAAAAGTCTATTATATCGGCGGCCTAAATAATTTAAAGTTTTTAAAAAATAATAAAAGCTTTAATAACCGTTTTAAAAATAATTAAATTAATAAAAAGTTAATTTATCTATATAAAATCTTTAAAATAAAAATTATTTAGTATTAAAATAGCCTTATTTACTTAATTTAAATAAATAAAAGTTTTATAAAAATATTTATAATAAAAAATTAATTATATAATAAATATTAAAACCGTTATAATTTTTTTATAGCATAAATTGTTTTAAAAGATTATAAAAGCTATAAATTTACTGTTTTTTTTAACTATAGTTATATAAGTTATTATATATTGCAAAGTCTAGCCGTAATATTAAATATATATAAAAGCTAACGCTAAAAGATTATAATAAGCGTTAGTGGCTTTAGGCCGAAAATTACTTATAACTATTAAATAACCGCTAAATTCGTTATTTTTAAAAGCTTTACAGCTTTTTAAAACGTTATTAAAAACGTTATGCTAAATAATACGTTTTTAAAAGCTTTAATTATTAATAAAATAACTTTTTATAAATAAGGCTGCGCTTTTAGCTAATTAAAAAGCTAAAAAGCGATTAAATTAACGAAATTCGACCTATAGCTTTTTATTAAGTTTATTAAAAACTTTAAAGTTTATATAGCAATAAAATTAGCCTACCGAAAAAGGCAGTTATAGGTTACATAGCATAAAAACATACTATTTAACAACTAAATTAATAAAAAGCTAGATTTTTATATATAAACTTACCCCGGCTTATTTAATTTTTTATAACAACGTATAAACATTATTGCTAAAATTAAATATTATATTAATATAAGCGATTTTTTTCCGATTTGGCTGCTTTTTCGTAAGTATAGCCCCGCTTAAAAAAAAGCGTTAAAAAAGTTTATTAAAATGCACCTCGGGCTATATATATATAAAAACATAAAAGCATAGGCTTTGCCGGCGTTATTAACGCCGAAAAAAACGCTAAACAGTAATATAATGTTTAATAAATAGGCTTTAAATATAATTTAGCAATTTTATTATAATTATAAAAAAATAAATAAAGTTATAAAAAAAAAACATACCTGCTGCTTAATATAATAAACCAGATTTAAAAGGCTATAAAGCATTTTTAATATAGATTTATTAATTTAAAAAACGGCTTTTAGTATATTAAAGTTTATAAGCTTAACATTAAAAAAACTGCGTTTATTATACTTTTTAATATTTATAAATAATTGGTTATACCGTTTAGTTTTTATAATATACCTACAACTTTTTAAGCATTAATAAAAAAGGTTATAAAGTTTTTTTATAACTTTTTAGCCGGTTTTTTTAATAATATTTATATATAAAAAAACATTAAAAAAAACTTTATAAGCGTATTTGCTTTATATTTATAAAGCTAACAAAGTTTAAGCTTATAATTAATCCGGCTAAATCGCTTTTTTTTATAATTAAAAACATTTTTTTTAGCTTTAATATTTTAATTAAAAAAATTAAAGCTAATTTTAAAAAAGTCGCCGCAGTTTAAAACAAGCTAAAATTAAAAACTATTATTAATATTAAAGCTTTTATTAACACCGCCGGTTACTTTTATTACCTAATTAGTAACTATTTATTATTAGCCGGACTTTTTATTAGTTTATTTAAAAATCTAAAAAACTAACAGGTAAAACTTACGCTGCAAACAGTAAAAATATAAAAAACAATTTAAAAAGCTATAATTATTATATTAGTAATTAAAGTTTTTAATTAGCTTTTTTTATTAATTATTAATATAAACTTTAATTAAAAGCATATAAAAGCTTATTTTATATAGCCGCACTTTAACAGCAATAAAATAACTTTATATTTAATCGCTTATTTTTTTTAAAAATTATAAAATAAATAAACTCGCTATTTATTTTAAAAAAAAAATTATTAGCTATTATATTAACGCTTTAACACTAAAAGCACTAAATTAAAAAAAAATATAACAGTTTATATAAATTATAAGTTTTTAAAGTTAATTAAAACCAAGGCAGACCAGCCGGCGCAGATAGTACGTTTTTTTAACTTTATTAAGCATTACTGCGTTAAAATAATATATTATACTAGCAAATTAAACGTTTTAGCCGACTGGCTTTTTAAACTAAATTTAAACCTTTTTTAGCTAACAAATAAACTTTATTCTAATTCGGCATTTTATTTAAAAGCTTTAAAATAAAAAGTTATAAAGCTATACTAGTTAAATCGTATTAATTTATAAGCTATTTTTAAATTTTTATAATTTAAAATATAACTGCTATTAAATATTAAAGCAAACTAAGCTATATAGCATTTCATAGCCTATTAAAAAAAGCTATATAAATTAGCTAAATTTAATAGGTTTTTTAAAAACCCGCTATATGCCGCAGGCACTGCTATATAAACGGTTAGCCTATTAAAAGTTTTAAAAGTTATAAACTTTTTTTATATAGCTAAAATTATATATATCGACTTAAAACATATAATTATAAAAGTTATACTTTATAAATTAGCAAAGCAATTTTAACATTTAAAAATAACGCTTTTAGCACAGCAGGCAGTTATAAAGTATATTTAATGCTAATTAATAAAGCTACCGCTAAATTAACTGCCGGACTTATAACTTATTATACCACCGCCGCCGCTAACGCATTAAGCAATTAACTATATATTTATTAGCAGTATATAGGTTTTAATAGCTATTAAATATATTATAGCCTAAATAAAAGCTATAGTTATGCTAAACGCTAGCTTTAAAAGCACTAAGCTTTTAATTAACTAAATCGGCATATTATTTAGCTATTTAAAAAAATAAATAAATAATAATAAAAACGCTTTTATTAATAATAAAGCTACCGTTTAATATAAAGCTAATAGCTTAATAATAAAGTTAATTATATTTAAAAGGCTTTATAATAATAGCAAAATTAAAAAAGCTAATTAAAATATTAAATAAATTATTTTATAAAAGTTTTTAACTTATTAATTTTATAATATGCTTTTTTTTTTTAATGCGCTATTAAAGTTTATAACTAGACGCTAAAGCTTAATAGTTATAGTAGCTATTTTTTATTATTTAATACGCAACCTTTATAATAATAAGCGGCTATAAACTTTATAAAATATATATAAAATAAAACTAAAAAAAAAGTACGACTTTTAAAAAAGTTTAGCAAAAAATTATAAAGCATTAAAAATATAAAACTATTTTAATAGCTTTAAAGCTTTAAAAAACTAAGTTAAAGCTTATTTTTTTAAAAAAAAAAGCCTAATTCGCATTTTTATACCCAGCAATTAAATCTTTTATATATAGCAAAAAGCTAATAAAATAAAGCTTTATTATAATAAGCTTTAAGCAATTATTAGTTATTATTACAGCAATATTTATAAATTAAAAAGTTTTAAAAAAATTTAATTGCTAAATAAATATAACGGCACTAACCTTTTTTTAACATATAGCAATAACGGGCATTTTATATAAAGCTTTTAATATGCTAATAAAATAATATTAAAATAAAACCGCTAGCGATTATAAAAAGCAATAAAATAGCTAAATTAATAAATTTAGCTATAACAGATTTAATTAGCTAAGCCAGGCCTAATAAAATTACCAGCTAATTAAAAAACTTTAATATAAAATAAAAATATAAACTTTTTTAGCTTAGCAAACGCGTTTTTAAGCTAAAAATAGCATTTTTAAGCTAAAACGTCTTTAACGCTAGCAGGCCGCTAAATTAAACTAATTAAAAAGCTAAAATAATTAAAAGTAACTATTTAGTAAAAAAAATAATTATAGCTACTAAAAATAAAAGCTTTAAATAAAAGCTAATAATATAAATCGGAAAGTTTAATAATATAAATTAGATATTTAAACAAATTAAATAATACTGCAGATAATACCGTTTAAAATAAATATAAACTTTTAAAAAAAAGTCTAAAATAAAAACCTATAAAATAATATTATTTTGCATTATTTTTTTAGTATAAGTACATAATATAAAGGGAAAACTTCCCAGTCTTTTTTTTTTCCAATCTATTACCCATTTTAATACCAATCTATAAACTTACTAACTTATAAGCCACGGATCTAACTAGACGGGGACCCAGAACGCACAAGCTGCTAAAAAAGGCTAAGGCAGAGTCAAAGCATGCATGTCTGGTTTACCGATTATACCTATATAGGTAAGTGCTATGGCTTCCTATTGGTGGATGGAGTTCCGGAGGCTGACTCTAACCATCTTAGGTAAGTACGTAGTGTAGATACCTAGGTACCTAGTGTACGCGTAGTGCAGCTCCAGCTCAGCCTTTCCGACACGAAGGATCACAGCTCAACATCCTCGGTCGAAATAGGTAGTGAACGCTTATGCCGGGAGTGCCACGACACTAACTAATCACCCAACGCATTTATATATCAAGGTTCGAATCACAGGCACCTGCGCTTCTCAGACAACGACCTCGTCGTTACCGTCTCTCTGATGAGATGACCAGTGTGGCAGCGATCCCGCCCTAGACGTTCCCAGAGCCAACGAGCGAGGACAGACGACACGGGAGTGCGCCATGGACTCGCTCGACGCAGTCATCCCGCAGCTCGACGAGCCGCGGGACAGAACATCGTCGGAGAACGAGAATACGAACCAGTTTCAACATGCCATTTCAGCCTGGAGAAGTGCGTCCCATGCGTCTTTCATACCTAATATGTCCGGAGCCACCGTCCATGCTGACTGACCATCGACAGACATCGATCTCTCTACCCTGATTCAAAACCTCGACAACACGGCATCTGACATCGTCGCATACCAGCGAGACTCCACCGTACAGCGCAAGGACCTGGCCCAGAAGACAAAGGACTTCAGGAAGCTCGACGACGCCACGAAGCTGACTGAGTTCAAGAGCCTCCTCAAGGGTGCGTCGTAGCCGAGACCGAGACCCCCTCTCTGCCGATCACATCTTTGTCGGACAGACAGACTAACAGGAGCCCTGCCCGTATAGCTTACCAGACCTTTATCGACCTCCTCACAAACCATTCCAAAGCAACAAACAGCGCCTTCTTGCAGGTCTATTCAGCCTTGGAGAATGCGCCGGACCCGTATCCACTGCTCGAGGCCTCCGTCGATTCCATGCTGGTGTCCGAGGACACGCTGCCGAAGCTCACCGAAGAAAACCAACACCTGCAACAGAATATAGCCAGCCTGACCTCGCAGCTCGAGGAGACCGAGTCCCGATTGCAGTCCGAAAGCGCGAACCGCAAGCAACTGGAGAACAACCTCGAATCCAAGGTGAAGGAGGTCGAATCGTCCTGGGCCGCTGTACTCGAGGAGAAGCAAGACAACTGGGAGGCGAAAGAACAGGCTCTGGAGGAAAAGGTCGAAAGCCAGGACCGGCTAATCAACGAAATCAAGGCCAGCTATGAAGTCACGCAGCGATTGAAGGGCTCGGAGGATGCCGATGCCCAAGCCAGCGCTGGACATGTCATAAGTGCTGAGCTCGAGATGGTCCACTCAGACTTGGAGCGAACCAGCGCGAGACTTGCCGAGGTGGAGGCCCGAAATGAGCAACTACGTCTGGAGCTCGCACAATCCAAGTCGCAAGTCCCAACACAGGCACCCTCTTTCGAAGACGACCCGGCGTACATGCGCGTGAGGTCCGAAAACTCATCCCTCATACGCAAATTGGATTCGGCTAGAGTGGAAAAGGAGGCCTACAAAAGGGACATAGACACGAGATTACGTAGTCTGGAACGAGAGGTCGGTCTTTTGACAGAAGAGCGTGACGGCCTAAAGGCAAAGGTCCAGAAGTGGAGCGACTACGAAGATGTGAAACAGGAACTCGAAGTGCTCAAGAGTATCGAATTCTCAACCGGAGATGATGATGATGTATTAGCGAACCTAGATCCCGATACTACGACCGCTAGAGCGAAAGGGGATACGTTGGAACAACTACTCCTGGCGAGAAATAAGAAGCTCGGTGATGAGCTCACAATCCTCCGAGTGTCACACCACGACCTCCAGAGCCGACTCGAGAGCGTCCAAGAAGAGATGTCGAGGACGAATGCCGACCTCGAGAGGTCGCAAAACCTTAACGCTCGACTAGAGAACGATCTTGCTAGCCTGCAATCCCAGGGGCAGAACGCGTTCCCCTCTGGCGCATCCGTGGCGGGGACCTATACCAGGTATGCGCCCTCCATCGCACCGGGCCGGCGGGGCGGCAAGACATCGCCCACCTCATCCATCATCTCTGGCTTCGACCCTCGTACAACGGGCGGCGAGCCCATGGGCGGGGGCTCTGGCATCCTTCCCATGATTACGGCGCAGCGTGACCGCTTCAAGACACGTAACTCACAGCTCGAAACAGAACTGTCGGAGAGTCACCGCACGGTATCACAATTAAGGCAAGAGATCGCCGCGCTCCAGAAGGACAACCTGCAACTCTACGAGAAGACGCGGTACGTGTCCACGTACAACCGCGGCGGGCCCTCGGCGTCGTCGTCATCAGCCTACGCATCCAATCCGAACCCGTCTACGGTGACGATGGGCGGTGGCACCGGCAACCCCGGGATCGAGCTGGACCGCTACAGGAAGGCGTACGAGTCCAACATATCGCCCTTCGCGGCCTTCCGGGGGCGCGAGTCGGCCCGAGCCTACAAGCGCATGAGCCTGCCCGAGAGGATGGTGTACTCGGTGACCCGCATGGTGCTGGCGTCGAGGACGAGCAGGAACCTGTTCGCGGCCTACTGCGTCGCGCTGCACCTGTTGGTGTTCCTCTCGCTGTACTGGCTCGGCACCGCAGACACGGACAAGTACGCGAGCCACCTGGGCCACAGCGTAGCCGCCGCCGCCGCCGCGGGCGCTGGAGGAGGGGTGGGCGTGGGCGGCGGCAGCGGCAGCCTGGGGTCCAATGGGCAGGCCATTCGGCAGGGGGAATGGCAAGAGGCGGGCTTCGACGGGCACTAATTGAAGACGACGACGACGTGTGATGTGTGTATTGTAACGTTATATTTTTGGTCTCCCCACGTGGACATGGACGGATGACGTGACGTATCGTATGTATGTATGTATGTATGTACTTCTACACGGGCTTTTCTTCATGCGTTCATGCGTCCATGCGTCCATGCGGTCCACGATCTACAGGCCTCTGTCCGTTTACATGTCTTGTTTTGGGACCTGTTTACTTAAGTAGTGTGCCGATATCTAGTCTATAGTTGCAGGGCGTTAGAGTGTAGGTGTTATCTACTTAATCTACCTTATCATATGAGTGTGATATAGCTTTAATGCGCAGAGCTAAGATGATGATGATTTGGCAGAGTCTGTTTCGACCTGGATGGTGCTCTAACCTCACGTAATCTCACCTACCGTAATCTACTTAACCTACGGTATCTCGACTCGGGATGTTTTTCATGTTTTGGTCTGATTTTTTCATATGAGAGGACTTGTTGTTGTTCCACTTACACTTTTTCAGCACCCAGAAAAGGAAGCCCGCGGGTTCGATGGAGTACTACCTCACTCAGTACCTACGCACTTCACGTCAAGCCAAGTCAGGTTATTTCGCACCATTTCGAGTTCGGTGCATCAACGACGGTCGCGTATACATAGAAACCTAGGCTGAAGTTGATTGGCAGCCAACTGAATCAAAATCTTTCCCTCGATATCTCCATCGGGCGTACTACACTACACTGCACTACCCTATCTACGACATCTACAGCGGGAAGCAAATAAGAAATAAGAAAAAGTAGTGTACGTATGCAAAGGACTGGGTGGGTTACATTGCTATGTAGTGTACACTACAATGCCGGCGCCGGGCGGCTCAAAACGGCCAACGATTCCACGAGATCTCTCCTTCGCCAAGCTGGGGGTTCTTGATTCGCTCGGTTCCGCTAGAGGGGGGAAGAGGGGGACCAATCAGCCGGATTTCTTGATTACCTCCTTCGTGGTAATAGGCGGTATATACTGGGAGTTTTTATTATTTGACGCGTATGATGCAGACACACGCAGCTTTCGAGGGCGGCTATCTGATCTTATCTCCACTACAGTACTCTACTCTGCTCTACTCGACACTACAACTCCACTCCACTACTTTACTTTACTTGGACATCTCGGTTATGTGTTGCCGAGCTGTCTGTCTACATTGGTTGCTCAACTGCAGCTGACTTAGGTGCAGAGACGAGTTTCTACCTTACATTATGTAGGTTAAGCAGATCTGCTTATTCCACTTTGTTGACTTATATAGTAGGCATGCGAGCGGCCGCACGCGGAAAAGATAGATAGATTAATAAAACAGGTAAGTCGGGCCGGCACTAGAGAGTAAACAACTGATGAGGAGACGAAAGCATCGAGAAAGCTGCGTGCTTGTGATCAAAATCTGACGAACAACTCCGGTTTGTTGTTTACAGCAAGCACGATTGCTTTTTATTGATTGGCTGCAAAGTACCTACGATCCAACCGGGTAGTAGAAAACCGATGCATGTACAACTCATTACGCTGGACGCAGGTATCGTTATTTGGATGCGCGAATAAATATCTTTGTCAACATGCAAAGCTTCAATATCCCATGCAGGTATACGCAATGCCGTTTACCCTTAAGAGAAAACGAGGAAAGGAGATGATGTCTGTCAAGTCGGAAGTACGTGGCTAATAATCCGTACATCGGCACTGCACCTCCTGTGACATTGGGAGAGATCCAATCGGCATAATTTACCCCTAATCGCCATCCTTGCAAGGACAAACAATTGGACGGAGAAAGCAAATTTGCTGCGCTCCGCGACTAAAGAAGCGCGGAAACAAGCTTGATCCCGTGCTAATTTGTTTCTATTTTTGCCAACATCTGCCCCGCACTCGAGCCGGATCTCTGTGTAGCGGTCTAGATTAATTAGCCCCATATGATTTGATCCCACCAATGCAGGAACTAATTAGGCCCTATCTGTCGTGAACCGGACAAAGGTAAGGTACCGTACGATTCCGCGATACGATACTAAAAGTGTGAATGTTAGACTTGGGGGCATTGCTCATTGGTGTTCGACGGGCCGGCGAGTTGCTCTTTGTCGATGACAACACTGCCCATCGGATATTCAGACTTCCAGCTTAGCACATCTGACAAATGCCGCCAATTCAATCAACTAACTTACTAATTAACAAACTATTTCTATTCAATTATCTAATCGCTACACAGCCTTGCAGTACCGGCAGGCAGAAAGAATACTTGATACGAAAGTGCAAAGAAAACAAAACCCGAATGCCTAGGTAAATGCGATGCGAGCAATAAAAAAAAAAGTTCCTCGCGGGAAATCATTCCCAACCTCTTTATTCGGCTGCAGTACTGCGGCTGCGACTGCAATGATTGACATACCTACCCCAGCTCTTTCTTTCAGCAGCTTCCATTTCCCCTCTCCCATGCCGTGCCATGCGAGAAGACGCAGAAGCCGTAGCCACGGCGGTTGCGCTGAGCCTCTGCGCCAATCAAAGAAGACGATCGCCACCCTACCCCATGTCACGCTAGCTACTTCGTGGCTAGCTGCAGATCAGAAGTGGAGGGGTCCCCTGTCCAGACTACCGCCGGGAGCTCCACTCGGTCCAACCTCGTCGAAGCCCATCCGACTTGTATGGTTCATCGTCCTTCTCCCCTACCGCCAAAACGACCAGCTCTTGCACAGGGCGGCTAGCTCGTTGGCCTCGGCTGCCCATCGACAGATGCATGGCGACGGTGAGCCGACGAGCCATTCCCGTTCGAGGAAAGAGCAGGTACGGGCAAGGTACCAATCTAACCAAGCTACCACCCTGCCTCTTCCTCTCGTGGTCCCTAATATAGCTTCTCCCGCCCCAGTCTGCAATAAGCCGTAGCGTAGCGTAACTTCTAGTCTAGTGTGGTGTAATTAATTGCCTGCCCAGGGTTCGCTATCTCCAATACCACGCTATCTACCGCCCGCAGGCACCGCAGCACCGCAGCCAGGGTCCCAAGCAGACGACACTAGACCAAGGTAGGTAGACAAAGACGAACGAAGCCGCGCCGACCTCTGGGGTTTTTTTCTAATATATTTAGACGTGGCTACACTCGACCTCTCGCAGATGATATCCCTTCCTTTGTTCCACGACACACGTAAATTGTCAAACTTCATCGTCTCTTCTTCAGGGAGATCATTTCCTTTTCCTTTTTTTTTCTATTTCCTCTCACGTCTCTTTTCCTAACTTCGATTTTATCTCATTATTATCTTCTTCTTCTTCTCGACTTCGAAACCAAATATACCATCTGGGTCTTAGTTTTTCTGCCTTTTTCAATCTTCACCAGCTTCGAATTCTTCTCTTCTACGCCAGAGAAACAGTGTCTTGTTTTATATCTCTGATTGGAGCATTGCCATATTTTCTTCGTCTCGGTCTGAACTCGTTTTATCTATCTACCTATCTACGATCTTACGACAAGGAGACAAGACATATAAGGAAGTCAAAATCCAACCGACCTTCTCAAGATCTCAAGAAAGAGAGACAAAATAAAACATATCCCCAATCTCACAGACCACCGACATAAAGATCAAGATGTACGGCTCAAGAATACTCGCAACCATCCTCTTGGGCGCCTCGGCCGTCTACGCCGCGCCCACCTGGCCACAGGTGAACTCGGAGCTCGCCAACGCCAGAGGAGGCCACGAATTCGTGTCCGAGTACTTCAACCTCCTGGCCCACAAGACCAACGACGCGAAGCATAAGCCCTCCGCGCCCGTCTGCGACGTCTCCAAGGCCAAGATGCCCACTCGTAAGTCCCCCGTCCCTCACCGGTCTCGATATATACATTTATATATATATATAACATAAACCACATCTCGCTAACACCCGTCTCAGTCTCTGCCAGCCCCTTACCCGCGCCGTTAGCAGGCCTAGTAGTAAAGCACGTAGCCATAGGCCGCGGCACGCAGAACTACACCTGCGACACGAGCAACGCGACCGCGGTCCCCGTGGCCAACGGCGCCGTGGCCACGCTCTTCAACGCCTCGTGCGTCGCGTCGACGTACCCTGACGTCCTGCACATCCTGCCGCGTCTCGCGCTCCTCTTCGACCTGCCCGCTGCCTCCAAGGGGGCCTCGGCCTTTTCGTCGAAGATGGGCCCGACGGACCTGCTCGTGTCGGGCAAGCACTTCTTCACCAACGCCACGACGCCCTTCTTCAACCTCGACACCGACCGCTACCGCATCGGCGAGGCGCCCTGCTCCAAGCTCAACGCCTCCAACGCCCCCTCGGACGCCCCCAAGGGCCGCAAGGGCGAGGCCGCCGTCCCCTGGCTGCGCCTCGCCGCCAACCCCGGCGCCACCGGCGGCATCCAGGAGGTCTACCGCGTCGAGACCGCCGGCGGCAGCGCACCCGCCACCTGCGCCGGCCAGCCCGCTGCCTTCGAGGTCCAGTACGCTGCCGAGTAAGTCTCTTTCTCCTCGTCCCCTCTCCCCCGGGGTCCTTTCTTTTTTTCTACGATTTTGTTACTAACCTCTTGGGAATAGATACTGGTTCTTCGCTTCTCCTTAAGAATGAACAATGAAATGACAGAGAAACGAGACGAGAAATCCGGTTTAACGAAAATGACAAATTTGCAGAGAGCAGCAGGATGGAAGGACGGATGGCTGGATGGATGGATAGATGAAGAACTTGACCTTCTTCACAACCCAAGGGGCGTTTTTATCAAAGGGAAACTAAGCTTTCCGGGGGTTTTTGTGTTTTTTTTTCTCGTGCTTGTTTTTTAAACACACTTTTTTACTTATAATCAACCCACCCGTTTCGACGAATATACATACATATATACACATTTCTTTTTCCAAAATTATCGTCGTCGCTTTCGCCCTATCGTTGTCCAGCATACTAAGATTCATTATCACGATAAATGAAAGCCAGGATGAGGAAAGCCAGAAGCTCACCCGGATGTTTCGTTACATTCGGTATGAAATGAGTGTAAAAGATTAACCGAGTTACCTTAATTAAGTGCTTGCCAGCCTCATCACTTGATACCGGTACAATAAATACACACGATGTTCCGAGCAGCCAGCGAGATGCCCAGCTGAGATAATGTTGTCAGCCAGGTACCTACATACATAGGTACATACCTGCATACTTAAGTACAGCCCGGAACACAACCTAAGCGAGCAAGACCAGTGAACTTGGCAAGACCAGCGAAGCAAAGCAAGGTAAACAAGGTAAACAAGGCGATAGATAAAAGTAAACATGTCATTCCTAAAATCATCGCCAAGGCAGCAGGGCGACGTATTAAAATGAAAGGACCACACTAGATACTAGCCAGCTAGCCCGTGGAACACAACGAGAAAGAAAACATGTCAAGTTTCCTCCGCTCCCCTCCTATGAGTGCGAAGGAAAAAACATCACGACCATGTCCGCTGAAACAACAAGCCATGTGCTTGCGCAGGGAATGCATACCTCGTAAGCATGAGCTTCACGATCACGGAGCCCTATTAAGAAAGCATTTATTACGTAGTGGATGGATATTCTAGGGCAGGTTCGGTTAGGTAGTCAGTCCCATGATATCACCTCGCGCATATTCCCCGAGAGAGATTCGTCTTTCCTCGTCTCAAGTCCGTCTCATCCAAGAGGTGCCTTCATCTTCCCGAGAGCATAAGCATCGTAGATAGCATAGCTCATCTTAGGAGTAGGATAGACAAGCGTTCCGTGTTCCGCGTCTCCCTACCTATCCCCTCGAGTAAGCCACTTCCCCCATCCCACTTCCCACTCCTCCCCTATCAATCAATCAAATCACCCTTCCATCTCAACATCCTCGCCCCCGCCTCCGCCTCCCTTCCGCTTACTCTCGAGGCGCCGTCTCGTCGTCTCCTTGGCCTCGGCAACCCACTCCTCGTACGCCGCGTCGCCGCCCTCGGCGAGCTTGCTCTCCACGACGCCCCTTAGCACGGCGCCCGCGAGCCCGACGAAGTTGTGCCGGCGCAGCGCGTTCTCGTACTGCCAGTCGCGCCTCTTCGTTTCCTCGCGCGCCAGCGTCTCGGCGTCGCCGATCTCGCGCGCGCGCACCCGCGGGTCGCGCACCATGGCCATGAGGTTGAAGCGGATCTCCGAGCCGTCGTAGCGCGCGACGCGGCGCCGCAGCACGTCCGTGACCTTTTCGGCGAACTCGTCCGCCGAGCCGGAGCAGGGTCCGTGGCTGATGGGCGCCGGCTGCAGGCCGTCGAGCTCGTACAGCGTGCCGCCCACCGGCGTGTACGCGATGAAGTGGAACGCGTCCTCGGGCTCGCCGCTCGTGCGCTGCGTCTCGTCCACGAACGGGCTGCTCTTCGCGAAGCTGTTGTGCACGTCGCGGATCAGCTCGCTGTTGCTGAGCGTCTCGCCGCGGAACTCGGGCGGCAGCACCATCGTGAACTCGCGGAACTCGCGCAGCGGCGTGCCGATGTCGATGCCGCCACTACCATCCTCCTCCCCCGCACTGCTCTCCTGGTCCTTGTTGAGGAGCACCGAGAGCAGCGCCTGTGTGCCGCACGCGTTCTGGATCGTCTGCGCCGCGAAGAAGATGCGCTCCGAGGCTTCGTAGTCGAAGGTGCCGTCGAGCGGCTTGTCCGTCGCCGCGTACGGGGCGTCGGTCGGGTATTTGAATAAGAAGATGACGCCGTAGACGGGGTGCAGCGCCGCGAGTGCTTCGGGTTCTAAGGTGAGCAGCTCCTCAAACTGTACATCCTTAACACCGAGGTTGTTGAGGAGGAATGTGAAAACGCCCTACACCGGGGGTTTCGTCAGTCGGGGGCTGTCTCTCTCTGGCCGGCGCGCAACGTCGACTACGGGCGTCGACTATGGGCGATGGCTACTTCGGGGAACGGTGGACATACCGCATCTGACTCGACTGGCATCCAAGGGCATTAGCATTTCCATTCATCCGTGCTGTCGCGCCTCGTCATGCTGCTCACTGGTATTCCAACCGCCACTCATCGTTCTCCCAGACTTGCCGAGGCGCAAGTCACCTTCTGCAGGCCTTCAGCGACCAAGCCAAGTGACGACACACCAACACCCTATGCAAAAGTCGGGATACGATGGGCGCAGCTTCGTTTTCGGTCTAGGCGTAAATTCGGGTAGCTATCTACAGCCGTTGTGAAGCTCCTTTTATTCGTTGTGCGTTCTGAAATTAGCAAAAAAAAAGTTAATTTTCTAGGAAGCTTCCTTTATCCAGATGATGTCAATCTCTTGGAAGAAGAGTACACCAGCATAGGTACCCGCTTAAATTGCACCACCGTGCGGCGATAAGATAAGGCCAGGCAGCTGATTAATTTGATGACTGGCGTCTTCCCCTGACAACATGTCATGTCTTGAATCTGTTTGTACAGAGTAGAATATAGAGGCTTCAACAAGATCTGAGATGGCACATTATGTTGAAAGCTACATACATCTTCCCCAGGCTTTGTGAAAGCTAACTTTGCTCACTTGATATTGAGGAATATCTTGTGTCGACAGCCAGCTGCCCCATAGCTACTCATCCACGCCACCTGTTTTTTGTTCTTCATTTCCCATGATATGATGTTTAAAACTGAAAACGACAATTACGACCGCTCTCCCCGCTTCATCACTTTTTCCATTTTTTCATTCTTTTTCCTTTCGGAGAAATCGCCACCACATATCTACCCTCATAACTCGTCGCAGATATCTCAGACCGAGTCGTCTCGCTCGTCGTTTCAGTCAAGAGAGGGGAGATCGCAGTCCATGTGATGGCGTCGGCCTGAGAGAATCTGCATATGCTTATCTTGAGCCGACGGGCTGCGCGAGCCCTGGTCAATAGTGCTGTCACAATCAGCCAGCTCGATGCCTTCCTTTCGAATGCCTCCCGTGGGATTCTCGCCGAATAACTTGCGGCGAACGAATCGCATCCAACTCGGCATGTCTCGTCGGGTAAACCCGAAGCTGTAGACCTCTTTTGATTGCCAGTTGGCTGGGGTGACTTTGCCCCTCGTAGTCTTTACCACGATCCAGATCATTGTGTTGAGAACAATGTATACCATCATACCGCTAACACAATCATTAGCAATTATCCATTTGCTGAGATCAGGTCACCTACGCGATAAGGCCGTATGCAACACTATAACTGAATGGCATGAATGCCAAAGTCACAAACGATGGAACAGCGTCACCAATATACTGCCAATTGATGTTGGTGACTTGACGGATCATGAGACAACCGACCTGCATCGCAACTTAGTATCTGCGCTCCTATATCAACGTGCTGGTGAATCTTGACTTACCAGGATGAGAGTCGAGCCTGTAGCCCAAGGTGGAATAGAGGCGAGAATAGGCGCAAAGAAAAGGCTGATAAGAAAACAAAATCCAGCGGAAATGGCTGTCAGCCCAGTTCGCCCGCCTTCGGCAATTCCTGCGCCGCTCTCGATAAACGCAGTGACTGGTGAACATCCAAACAACGAACCGATCGAGATGCACGCTGCATCAGTGCAGTAGGCGACCGTTGAGCGCGGGAAGTCACCGTTCTCTTCGACGACGCCACAAAACTTGGCCATAGAATACAGTGTTGCCGTACAGTCGATAATGTCGACATAGAGGAATGTCACGAGGGCGAGTGCAAACTGGGCACTACTTGCCCCTGAAAGATTCCAGTCTTGTACCGCCAAGGTCGATTCAATGGGATGGAATGCCACTATCTGTCGAAAGAATTGGTATCGGTTTTCTCCTTCGAGCGTATGCGGAAAGTACGTAAAGGATGTATCGCGACTACACTAGGTCAGTAAAGAACTTCAAACCAAAAGGAGATGTACTGACGGCCAGGAAAGGATTGACACGAGTCCAATTCCAATGATAATGGCACTTTTGATTTTGAACGCCATCAGGAAAGCGACCAAAATGCCTCCGAGAAAGATCCCGATCCACATCTATTGGCTGTAAGAATTTGTCATCACCATAGCAGTACAATGAAGGACATACCGCAGGATTTGCCATGATCTGTGCGCTACATTCGAGGCTACCATCGAGCAACTCAGGTGGGCAGCCTCCAATCGCCAATGGTGTACTGTAGCCTCCAGTGATAGCACCAATGCCGGCGGAGTAAGAGAGACCAATTTCGGTGAGGAAAAGCCCAATACCGACGCCGCAGGCAGTTTTGATAGTAGCTGGTATCATGCGGACCAACCACTGCCGCATTCCTGTAAGGGCTAGAAACATGAAGATGAATCCCTCAACGAAAATGGCTGTCAACGCAATGCGATACGGTACGGGGCCAGTACCACGCCAGCCGACAACCTGGTAAGTGAAGTAGGCATTTAGCCCCATGCCTGGCCTGGAAATGGGTTTGTTAACAAGCCGTTCAGCTTCCTAGCCCGAAGAGATGCACTCACCCAAGAGCAACTGGAAGATTGGTCAAGAATCCGAACAGAATGCTACTGAGGCCCGCTAAAGCTGCGGTCGCAGTGATAAGGTCACGTTTCAACACTACAGTATAAGCATTAGTTATCGTCACGCTGACATCTTGATATATCCCTATGAAATAACGAGGACTTACTCGTTTGGCATACCGACATGCTCACATCACCGGGGCAGCCAGGCTGGGTTCCTTGTGGACACGTACAAGTCCCCCCAGAGTCAGAGAGTACCGCAGACTAGCTCGATCGTTAGCGACTAGATATGTCAAATCTAGAAGTGGATTGCTCACATTAACAGCAATGATGTACGCCATAGTAGCGAATGTTGTCATGCCGGCCCGAATTTCTTTGAAGAAAGTGGCCCCTCGTATGGATTTTGGCTGCGAGGTTATCAGTATAAGCAGGTACTAGGCAGCTCGGACAAGGAACAGAGATGTGCTCTTCGTGATCAAGCATCCCTACTAGATGGCCCATTGATCTTGTATGCAGCTCCTGGCAATGGCGCGATATATCGCACGGGTATCATATTGGTGACTTACATGACCAGAGCCCTCGAGGCGGAATACTCGACCGAAGGTGGATCGGTTGATCCGCTGATCTATGGAAGAGAGCCTCTCCTTCGCCTTTTCGAAGCCATTCTGGACGGAAGTGAGCAGACCCATGGTCTTGACTTTGATCTCGAGTATCCAGCTCCTTCCCACGATCCCGAGTGAGGAGGATTCAGATACAGTGATGAGGACAATGACGTCAGGCGCAAGAACACGTATAAAGGCGTACAGTAGGTGTCGATAAACAGGGCGCGGGGGGTTATTCGGACGCAGTCAAGAGGAATGGCAATCGCAGATAGTCGAACCTTGGCTTGCCGAGAACTGCCTAAGTGCTGTCGCTAGAACCTACGTTGCTAAGAGGAGAATGTCCTTCCAGTCAGTTCGAGGGCGAGGTGAGGTGGCGGAAGGGGAACGAATAAATACAAATGAAGAAAGAAAGAAATATTGGTGCCGGGTGGAGATTGGAATCGAAACAATCAGCATAGAAGCGGCTGGGGTTGAACCCAAGGCCCAACCATGAAAAAGGAAGAGGCAGAAGGCAGCGGCCTCTCAAAAATAACGAGAGAAAGAGTGGGACAGGGGCGCATGCGGTCAGGGGAAAAGCCGGGTGGGCGGTTCAATGGCCTGGAGGTGAAGTCGATTGCTCGACGCTCCTCGATGCTGGGTACGGAGGCGGATGGAAGATAGGTGGCCCTCAGGTGGAGGAGGCAGGGTAAAGGGGTAGACGGACGGCAGTTGGTGAAGCAGCGCGAAGATGGTGTCCCAGACGAGGACAAGATCGAAATGATTGGTGGTACAGACCGGTATCAACTCCGCACAGTGAGCGTAGAGGCGTATAGGCTGCACCTACCGAGTTTGTGCCAAGGTACCGGAAGAGGTGAATGAGGGACGAGATGCCGGGCAGAGACGCCGGGCAGAGGAGAGACTGTGGGGTGGAGAGGGTGGAAACCAAGCGCGTTTTTGGCGTGTTTGAGAGGCATGCACGCGCAAACAATGGCAACTGACCGGCCTGCATGGTAGTGAAGCAGGCAGGTGGCAGGAGTGCTAGAAGTGGTAGAAGTGGTATGGAGAGATGGCAGGTAGAGGTGATAGAAGTGGCGGAAGCGGCGTGTATGTGATAAAAGTACCTAAGGCAGGTAGTGGAAGGAACTCGTGATAACTAAGGTGTGTGCCTACCTACCTGCCTAACATGTAGGTAATTCGATTTCTCGACGCGTTTGATACCTTAGTGCGGGCTAGTAGGCACGTACGCCTGCCTTACCTACATGCGCAAGTAGATAGATAGGTGAGTATGAGGTAGGCACAATACACTGTTTAGAGTTGTCGATGAGCTTATCGCACTTGGTCCTATTTGGTCGCTACTTTGTTGAGACCAGAAGCGAGTTAGCTAACGACGTTGAACTTCTCGAATCATTAGCTGCAGCCCCCTTTTTCAATAAGTCGGAATAGAACTTTCGAGCTGTATCTTACCAAAAGCCTCAGGGGTATATATATTTCCAAGTATTCGTGTCGATATTCAGAGGAACCCATCTAACAAAGTGCTTACTTACTCTGATTCCAGTGCAGAGCCTGCCTAATAATAGCAATGGAAATCGATGCCGAGTTCTGCTAGAAGACGCCACTTGCGCCCTCCTCGTACATCCGTTCTCGATTGCGGTCGAGGCTTTCTGACTCAAAGGAGTAACTATATCTCGTCGTCCCACGTGTTGCCTTTGCTGGCGAGCTATTGGTAGCAGTGATATAGGGGATCCTGTGAGTTATATGAGGAGTAGCGCTAATAATTTTCTCCTGCACGGGCAAACAAGTATGTCAAGAATAGTCTGAGAGCCGCCTAGCTACGCAGATGCTGTCGATGATAGCAAAAAAAGTGGCACTACACAAAAGGCACAGCAGTTGGACGGAACCCGAGAGGAACGAGTCTATTAAGCGGTCGATGTCCCACGCATGGAGTTCTCCCGAATGGGCTGCTGTGCGATCAAATTCGCTCTTCGTCTGGGAGCCGGCTGCTATAGCCTATAGGGCGAAAGTAATGATCTCGCCTGGGCTATAAGACACGACGACCATGTTCACGCACGCAATTGCGTCTGAGCAGGTCTCAATGGGCCGGGTGCACACCTTGTCTCTACCAGAGTAGCACTTGACTATCACGAACGCCGTATTTGGCCATTTCAGAGTTCCACCACATCCTCCTGCACTCGAACGGCTCTATCACCGTGATATATATGTATGTTCACGGTATACATATGTGCGCGGCCATGAGTTGCTATGATCACATCGCAGGAAATCGGGAACATCCGTGTGCTGCATCTATGTGTTATGCAAATCGCCACAAGCTTCCTGCAGGTCCCTGGTTAGCGACTGCATAAGCAATACCCGCCGCATTGGATTTGTGAGCTTATCTTACCATCGAGCCTCCCAGCTGCCGGCTGACCTGCATTCGTATTTGTAACCGGGAATTTCGAGCAGCCGAAGAGTTTAGCTGTTCTGCATCGAGAAATCTGAGTGTCCCTTATATACGATCTGAATAAGAAACGACGTAGTTGAGGAGGTAGAGCCGACGTGGGCGCCAACATGCAAGCCTACAGGCCAGTTGCCTCGCCTCGTCCTACAACAGCGATGGCCATATTGGTGCTCGCTCCATCATAGGTGTTCGCGAAGGCTAGACAGTGAACAACCTGTGAGACAGACGGGAAGATTGACCAATCACCGAGGTTCTAGTGCCACGAGAGAAGTAACTCGCGAGGGACGGAGTGGAGATCTTGCGACAGCGCACCCGTGATATCATATGTTCTCTGCTATCTGCACCCACGTGAATGTATGTTGATCTTCATCGCTGAAATTACGATTCACTCGATGGATTGTGAGTGAGCCCCGAATTGCTGCCAATTAGACGACGTGGTATCAATTGAGCATCGCAGGCGAAAAATAAGGTAATAATAGCCGATGCGTTCGGTTTGGCGCGGCCTTAAATTTATGTGGTCAAGCTAGGAACCAGTTATCGTTCAACCGCAGCCTTCGGGAATACCTAATGATCCGAGACACTGATGAGTTATCAGTTTGGATGGCAACAGAATTCACGTTTAGGTAGTGCTTCGACATTTCCAGCGAATGTTTTGATGTTGAATATACTACGGCATAACAACATTGTTGAAATTTGAGTCATCGGCCAGTGGTTGGCGTTATTGCTGAAGAAGTGATTCGCTATTCGCTGTTGCTAATATGACTGACTTTGTATTGACATATTTAGCCACTCTACACGAGTAACTATTGTTCGTGAAACGCGCCTCGGCCGGTTTTCTGTAGATATAACGTTCAACAGTCAAGGTGCCCATGATTGCAATAAATGAGAGAATACCACGGGCAACCGTCGAACGTAAGGATTGCAATGTCAACCTGTGGATCAATCGTATCCGACGTACGAATAATAAAAGGGAGGGCAATCTAATACCAGGCTGACAGGTCGTATTGCTACTAAGAGTTCCTGTCATGCCATCTTACATGGTTGCTTGGTCCGCTCCGAGAAGATAACAATTATGGATATTAGTACCTACCAAATCGAGCTCATCTCGCAATCGGGGAGACTATGTCACTAAAAGAGATGAGTGCTAAGACAGGTATTATTGAGAAACTTGTGTGGCAACAGTATTCCATGTGCTAGACAACACGCGAGAATCTCTACTGGTGGTCTTAAGACCACGTGAAAAATTCTAGCAGCTAAGTCATATAAGGAGTTCGAAATCTCCTAACCCCTGGGGAACCTGTGGCCCGTAGGATTCTTTCCAGCGAGGACACCAGACGGCTCGGAGGATAGAGCGTAGCAAACAGGCACAGAAAAGAAGAGTTCCGCCAAATGTAAGTATACCTTAAGTACCTTGTGAGTTGTCTGAGCGCAGCGAGCCCTACGTCAAGTAAGAAAAGTTTTGTCAGCCAGTTCGTCAGCAGTCAAAGAGTGAAGACGACGAGACTAAGTGAAAGCTGCCGAATTATTTGGCCAGAAAACTTTTTTTGTCCGCTGGTACCTTGTTTACATGAGAGGACTATGTATTGAGGACAACTCATTCCGGAGACGGAAGTATAAGGTAGGTAGGCCAAGAGAAGCGTCCAAATAATTAGGGGATGATGCACACCACGAGGACCTCCGAATCGGAGAATTTTCGCTGCTTACGCCCATGACTACAAGCAAACATGTGCGCCAGTAATTTCACAAGTTAGGCATGCCTGAGAAACCCTCTCGAATTTTCGATTCGCTCGAGATAGCCACCTAACTCCCCAGATTTTCCCTAGAATGAGCCCGTGGCGTCGAAGTTGGGGTATTATTTGGTCAGGTAAGCACTAAGTAAATATTTCAGTGCCACAGACATACAAGTCTAGTACTCGCCGAGTCAATGATAATTATATGACCGAGGGCGCAAAGGGATATTTTGCCCTCCATACATCAATGCTTGATCTTCCCTGATACGACGTGGGCACCGGTTTGAAAAAGGCCATGTTGGCTTCGCCCCCTGTACCTGTCCTACCTGTGCACTTCGGGCTTGTCGATCTATTCAATTTCCCGTGTGGACGAGGGTTACGTGCAGAGCAAGTAAACAAGTAATAGTGTATGTGTAATGGCGGGTGTTAGGAGCAATAATTGGAGTGAAGGCATATTTAAGGGGTTCAAACTCGGGCTGCTCAAAGTCATCTATAGAATCGACATGAGAAGATACGATCGACACAATGAGCGAGTGAGAATATCGTAACATGAAAGTTGGGAAGTATTTCCATGAAGAGCGTGTGTATGCAATTCTAGAATTCCTGTCAGCAACTTCCAATAGGTAGTACTCTGGATGTAGGTAGGTAGGCACATATTTACTCAAGTAGTACCTGTGCAGAAGAAGTAGGTGTAGATAGGGGGGTACTGATTTCAAGAAGTGTTTGTTGCAACACAACTCGAACGCGATCGAGGGGGTTAGGGTAACGGACAACACAACATGGAAACTAGAAGGCGTGTTCCCATCGACGCATCTACGTAGCAGTACATAGCCTACAAGTTTCCATTGAGCAAGCACCTCTCTATATATACACATGTACCTGCATGCAGGTACCAACCGACAGCAAATACATCCCAAGTACATGATGTTCATTACCTCTGGGTACCTGGCCTACATCTAGATACCAGGTACATACGGCAAGGTAGGAGGTACATATGTATGTGGTTCAACAACACTCACTGGCTACATACTACCTGTACCGTTACCGGTAGTGAGGTCTCGGGTATGACCCCGATGCTGCTTGTATATGTGGGTAGTACCTTCAGCTTGGGACAAGTTTGTACTACACGTACATGTATGCAGCATGCCTCTTCGGTGGATAGGAGGTTACATGTAGGTATACCGTACATACTATCTATCGTGTACTTTCACACATGGAGGTACCTGCTCGGAGATGTGGGTGGTTGGGGACGTGCCTACATGTATACATGTATGCACTTACTCTGAAGATGTAAATTAGATCACGGATTCAAGGACCTGCCAGGCGCGTTTCTGAACCTTTTACAAGATCAACAACGTTTAGTTCTAACCGTCGAACGTGTTAAAGAAGACCGAGTCAGCTGGTTCATTGAGAGGGAGAGAAGATTTAGTCGGGCAGTTGCGTCCGTGCTTTGTGGCAAGTGCGACTTCCTGCAGTCTGCCTCCGTGTTCAAAGTCGGGGCTGGCCCAGCTTCAGGTTCGTTTCACCAAGCTGTTTTGCCTTCACCTTGGAACATACTAAGTGTACCTAACCTACCTGCCTCTTACTGAACTTGCCGATGTGAGTACCTTAGCAGTGGTGTTTGTAGCGTCTCCGCATCATCGCCAGAGCTGCCGTCAAGTTCCAAGTTGTTTATCACCTCCCCATGTACCCACCTTGATGGCGAATGAGTACTACCATCGCCTGTCCATCACTCCCGTCTTAATTATTTCTGCACCTGGTACTTGTAAGTACTGACATGCCACAGAACACATCCTGCATTTTTATCCCCTTGACATCTGCAGTCAACTTCCTGTCACTGCTGGATATCCACTCCTCAACATACAATACAAGACATCCTCTTTCGACGCCGTTGGAACCAGATAGCCTCCTTCTCTCTTCCGGCTTTCCTTCTTTCGACTGTGTCAGTCCCCCCCGCCGACATCGCTCAGCAATGATTTGTTGCAGAGTCGTTTAGCACCACTATCACCAAATACTAAATTACCTATGAACCACGTTTCGACACAAGGCACGGCATGAAAAAGGAATGAACAGGAGCTCGACTTGACGGCTTTTATCGTACTTACAGACACTTCTTATTCCTTTCCCGTTATCCTCCACCATCTTCGGCGTATTCGGCACTGTCAAAGTGGGCTCTTCAGCTCCCAACGGCCAAGATGTTCGACGTCATATGGACAGATCCAAACGTCGAGCTCATGGGCCAGCGGATGCAGAGAAAAGAGCAAGAAGCGAAAGAGAAGGAAAAGAAAAAGAGAGAGAGCGGTCGCCAATCTGTTTCTACTACCAGCTCATCATCGAGTGAGCGAACATTCAGCCTCTTCCCCGCCAAGAACAAGCGGAAGACCTCGACTCCTTCAAAGCCAAAAGCGACCTCAAGCAACCCCAGTCAAGAGGAGCCTGGCTACGATAATTTGAAGTCCCTTAGGACCTCTGGGCATGGTGTTGGAGCGGCGCTCACGAACCGAGACAAGTCCACCATCCCAGTCAAGCCTTGCGATGGACCCCTTCCAGCAACCAAATGCTCCGAGCCTCAGGAAACTCGTTCGCCCTCCCCTAAAGGTAACAATATCTCTCTTTTTCTTCCCCAATTTCTTTCCCAATTTCTTTTTTCATTCCCTCTATCTATTGACCAGGTTTCTAACGATGCACACTAGACTCCGTCCTCTCAACATGGGCACAGCAAGCAGCCGTAGCAACTGATGCTTTGGATGATGTCGAGCCAATGGGTGCGGTTCTAGAAGCCAAGACAGAAACCTACATACAAACACTCGGTGCATCCT
Source organism: Nemania sp. NC0429 (assembly GCA_022578495.1). NCBI lineage: Eukaryota > Fungi > Ascomycota > Sordariomycetes > Xylariales > Xylariaceae > Nemania > Nemania sp. NC0429. Next base: position 213,605 of record MU392214.1, read on the forward strand.
CTTTCATCACTCAAATTGTTGAAACCGAGGTTACTCCGCGTACCGAGGCAGATGTCGATCATGTCGTGACAGAGACACACATTTCGATTGACGGAACGAGGCACCAAACTCTGCCGTTGGCCGAAGTACCCGAGAGCGCGTAAGTCAATGCAATCTCAGTTCGTAAGAAGCAAAATTGTTGATGTGCACCCTAGATCGCCTGAAGCTTGTGAGGAACAGGAGCCTGTCCCGCCTCCTTATATTCGTTCCCAGACTCCACCACCAACCGAATATCGGAGCTATGATCACCTGGCAAACCCTGAGGCATGGAAGCCACCACATGAGTGGGACTGCACGCCGACCAAGCAAACGCCGGCGAATTCGAATGATGAACGTCTACGAGTGTCACCTACTAGACGAGAAGCCAGTAACTTGTCGTTCCCAGCGTTTGCATCCTTGCAGCGGGAGCGCCGGATGATGGCGGCAGCTAGCACTGAGCTGATGCTAACCAGCCTCAAATCTAATGTGGGAGAAGCCTCAGATGCATCAGTTTATAAAGAGTTTGAGATGACCAAGAAACGTTGGATGTTTTCGGCTCTGCACCAACAGGGCGGGTACGCACAACTGGTTGACCCCTCAAATGAGCGGCCAGGGACTCCCACTGCACCCAAGCGAAATAGGATCCTAGCACTTTATGAAGCCCAAGGTAAGTTATCATGAGATAAGAAAACTGGGTTCAACTTGACTAAACGTATTCATAGCATCAGCCTCGTTTCTTTCAGCCCTCTACCCGGCGGCCACCATAACTCATCTTTCAACAAGTCCCCTATCGCCCGATGTGTTCCCCAATATCCGGCCACTATCCGTACCCTCAATCTCAGTTGATACTAGCTCAAGGATGCTTCCACCCAGACTGTATTCCGCAGTAACATGTCTCGCCATGCCTGCCTTACTTCCCTCGACAGAGATACCGCCTTTACTCCGTCACATTAATCGATGCCTGGCGCCAGGAGGTGCTCTACACCTCACGATTATTGATCCGCAGCCGGCGTCGGAGTCGATGGGTCCTAAATTAAGACAATGGCTATTTGCAAACCTCTTGATCAATCTGGAACAAGCCTTCCGCACCACATTGCCCAGTGAGACCTTTCCGGTCTGGTTGGCGGTTGGCAACCTTCGCGGAAAAGGGAGTACCATTGCCATCGTCACCGCCCCGGCTATCGCCAAGAGCCCTAGCGAAGACGACCCGAAAACAGAGCTGCGGTGCCTGGTAAATAGAATGCTATGGCAAGAGGTATGGGGAAAATTTGTCACTGCATCGCGGTGGTGGTGGGAGGAGGAAGAGATAGTACAGGAGTGTGAGGCGCTGGGCACATATTGGCAATATTCTCACATCATCGCTGTGAAGGGAGATCAATGATAACAGCCCGAGGCTGATTAATCCGTTGTGCGAGCTGCTGGTCTGCTGGCGATAGTTTCTGAAAAGCAGGCGTTGTGGGTTTCGCATCTCTCCATTGGCGTTCTGGACTGGGGGTAGATTTGGGGGTGTTCGCCATGGCATGATGTTCTATACCCCCTCGACTGGAATCTAGCGATCTAGGGCTAGTTCCAGGCTTAGGATTTGCTGTCTTTTTCTCGTTCTTTCTGTTCTCTCAATCTTTGACTCACTGCATAACCAACGGCGGGCTGGGAACAATTGATGCAGGATTCACCTTCCGGTTGGAGACTCCCAACCAAATTACTTACTGACCTCGGTAGGTCAAGTAGGTAAGCAAGATGTATCTAGTCAACCCCGTCCTGCTAATTTTACATTGCGAGATTTAGAATATCTCTGTGTCAGCCTGCCTCTCCAATCGTATAATTATTCTGTGAAATGTAGTTGATGGGCCATTGTGTTCACACTCGTGCTCTTGTCGTTTGGGTGTCAACAGCTCATTCCGAGCGATAAATCTTCTAACGTTCCTGGAATGGGTATTTCATATTTCTATATCACGCTTCCACTTGTTAGATGAGTATCAGTGTCAGTGGTTTTAATAGCAGGAAAAAGGGCATCATCCCGAGGCATCACCATCCCCTCCCCCATCGCCAACCCTAGACCTCCGATTCCTCGCACTCCCCGACCCAACCGCCCGGTAGTAATACCTAGGGTTTCGCCGATTTCCCCTCTGACGCTCTTCGACCCAACGTCCAAAAGGCACTGGCGTGATCGACTTGTTAACTCGTAACTATGTAATAGGAGTGGTATTAAAACGGGGAACGCCATATATGACCACGTACTCTAGAGACCTAACTTTAGTAGGTACTTGACAGAGATTTAGATAAAGTAGGTAGTCAAATAGAAGCACTTCGAAGGTTGAAACGGGTTGTGAGTTTATTCGCGAGGAGTAGGAGAAACTACCGTGACTAGATAAGAAGAACTATAGTACAGACAAAGGAGAAGCAATGAATATATAGAAGACAACGCGCAAAAATCAATGCAACCCATTAATCTAACCTCCTAGGGTATAGTGTGCAGCCTCAAAAGTGGCTTGCAGAGAGTCCTTTACGCGCTCGAGTTCATCTTCGCTCGCCCTGCACGTCATAACGTGAAAATGGTTGTCGACAGACGCGACGGTGTTGCGAATGATGTTGTGGCACGTCTCATGTGCGAGAAGAGGAAGGGCCGGCCCTCGCGCCATTCGAGATAAATGACGGACGGCGAAGATGTCGAGGGATTCATTATGGCAGGTATGGCGTCTGGTGAACAACGAGATTGACATGGGGGGGTGGTGCGCGATGGGGATGGGGATGGGTGATATTGGTCAGTAGGTTGGAAGAGTGGCAGAGGGCAGAGGTAGGTCTTTATGCTAGGATCGCTCTGCTTCAGTATTCGCCCCGCCCCCCCCCCCCCCTTTTCGCGCGGGTTGACATAACTGTGAGCAAGTTTCCGTTGCCAATAAAGCCTACTTCACATGAACGAGTGAGATCGGGAATAACAATATCTGCTTTTGACCTTGTGCGGCCAAATGATGCGGACGTCCACAAGACTATGGACAGCCTCAGCGGGCACGCTTCGCGGACTTCTGCGGGGTGCGAGCGTAGAGACCCAAGGGGGCATTTGCAGCAGACGAATTAACCCTAATTATAGCCCTCTTGACCATCATCCTAGAAGTCAAGAGAATAGCCTAAGAATTTAGCGGCGCCCTCTCGGCGACACTTCGCGACCCAATCGATGTCCAGTAGGGAGGGCGGAAACGTGGATTAAAGCCTATGTATGAAGACATTGGTTCAGCCGAGAATAGATGCCCGAGTTAGGATCGTGCTCGGGTTGAGCATGAGCCAAAGAACGAAAGCTCGGAAATTTTTAGTTGGGCTTGGCTTGGTGACTTGGAAGGTTGAACAACGGGACTGCCCGCATATTAAACTCGTCCAATATAACGATGATATAACGCCCGGATAACAGTTTGATCGGGTGTATATCAATATGCATAAGGCCTTATTATTCCTTTTTTAAACCCTATTAGGCCAAGTCGGCATTCTTTTGGCCTGATCTCTTTTGACTGTTCCACTGGTGATTTCGCCCGGACACAGGTTCCGGGGTGGTGGTGCGCGATGTCTTTGACGATGAAGTGGCGAGTATGCGCGAACTTCGTGATGTTATCGCCTTGGGGCCCTTGTTGTATTGGCTCTGGTTGCATCTGAAACAGCGTTGGCGTATGGTAGTCAGTGATCATGCTGTTTGGATGCATGAATGTGTTGCCGTTGTCGTTGCCGCTGTTGGTGTACAACGCAGTATGGACATGTGTGTGCAATCAGCTGCATGTGCAGTGTTTAATATCGTGCGCGAAAAAGGACGTAGTCGTTCCAAAGGAAGAAGTTCTGAATCACACGCTCTCTACGAGTGTCTACCGGGATATCTTCGAAGATCGATTGACCCCCAGATGAAGATGTCGCCATTGTGACGTCGAGACAAAGCAGATTCGGAGAGATTCTGGTGCAAGAAGCGTGCCACCTAAAATTTTGGTAAACCACAGCAACAGCCCACCATCGGTAGCTAGCTCGCCATCGCGTTTTCTATCAGGCATTACATCACAACACCATTCTCTTGCTCGACTAGAGTTATGTAACCATGGGTGAGAGATCCACGACAGCGAGCCTCTCCTTTTTCAAATTGGATGGCCACCTACCAAGCGTCTCCCACCACTCGAACCAGGGTTGCAGGAGGCACAACCCGACACAGACCCCCATTTACCACAATCCTTGTCTTCCACCGAAGCCAGGAAACAGCTTCTCGCGCTTACTGTCCCGGTTCCGGCACAACACTCAGGCTATCTGTCGCTGTCAAGAAACAACACAGAATGCAGATGAATCGCTGCCCACGTATTCTGATCCATTCAGGAAGGCCGAACTAAGGTCTCCATTTCGCTCTCAGTTGCCTCTCGATTACCAATCGGTCGCCACTCTCGCACCCCTGCACCCGAGCTGCCGAGCATGCCTTACCATCTTGCCATTCATCACTTAGGCCATATCCGTCGTCGACTCGATCCTAAGGTTGAGGTCGCCTTCATCCCAGAACTGTCGTGCGACGGTACTTCTCACTAGGGATTGGAATAACCCAACCCATGGGCCCCCAAAAAAGCCCATGGGTTCTTGGCGGGCCCCCAAGTAGACCCAATGGGTTGGGTTGGGCTCGGCCCAACCCAACCCAAAATAATTCGAAATTTTAAAAGTTTTAAAATACTATAAAATGAATGTTTAAAGCAATATAAATGTGTGCTCAGATTAGTACACGATTAGTACAAAAGCCCATGGGCTGCCAAGAACCCAAAAACCCAAGGCCCACCATATGTTTGGGGGCCCATGGGCCCGGATGGGCTTTGGGTTCTTGGCATTTGGGTTGGGCTTTCAGTCCCTACTTCTCACTTTTATTACAATGGTCCCCCGTATGCGTGGTCGGGCGAGATATCCACATGAAACGGGACACGAAGTCCTTTGGATCAAGCTATGGACTAGTAAGACAGGCAGTCTCGTGAGAATGAGCAGCTATGCACATTATCACTCAGAGACAGAATATGTCCTAGATCTGAGGGGTCAACAGCTTTATGTACGATTCACCTGCTTCAGGGACCTGGGTCGAGCTACAGAGCGGTCTTTACCTAAGTGGAGATGCCTCCTGGCCGGAGAGGGCGCTGTCGACCGAAGTGAATTATTTGAACTGTTAAAGAGAGTCTGGAAAACTGCCCACCGACTGAGACGACCGAACCTTCACCTAGTTACACACAAGAAATTAAGGGAGGAAGAGCTTTTAAAGAATTAGACACAATGACTTCAACCGGCTATACTGTATTTGAGGTCTCATGCCACCGCCACATCAACCCATCTGGACAACAGCTTTCGGTAATTGGCGTTCTAGGACCAGTGCTGCTGAAGTGCCCGGATGATAAAACATGAATGCCCGGTTATCAACGCTCATTGTGATAACCTGAAGATTGACATATAGTCAGTCTTTTCAGCCAAACTCTCCTAGCCGTAAACTCAGAAACCCACAAGACGTCCAATCAACAGCATGAAGAACGCCAAAGACGTGATACTAAAAGCACTTAGTAATAAGACCCCTTTCCGAATGGCAGCCCTCACGCGGAGTCCGGATTTTATGACACGTATCTCTAGAAATGAAATGGATAAGCGCCATCTCTCAGGAAACATCACTGTGACAAGATGTCAATGTTAACTCGGCCTTCATATCCAGATAAAAATACTTACGATACGGTAGTTTAGTCCTTCTGCTTTCCGGAGCCGAGGCTGAGAGTAGCGCTTCATAGATCTCCAGATCACTCTGTAATGAAATGACAGGGTGTTGTTCGTGGGACAGATATTGTGACCAATTCTGTGACCAATCCTTTCGTATTCTTCGAGGATGGGAGGCACGAACATTGCTTTCTGCCAGTTCCAGCGCGGTTATGCCAAATGAAGTTCTTCGTTCAACGTCTGCCCCGGCTTCGAGTAAGGCCTTTACTGACTGAGAAGATGCCTTCTCTATGGCGTATAGCATGGCAGTGCGTCCCAGGAAATCTTCACACTCCAGTCCCAGCCCGGCATCGAGAAATGTTTGCAGATGCCTGCTGTTTCCTTTGACCGCCTCAATCACCTCCGATCCACACTTCCACTGATACCCGGTCATGGCAGCCTGGCCGTCACGCCGACCACAGCCGCACTGTATCAGCATGTTCACTATCGACGGGTGCATATCGCTCTGGACCGTACTTATGAGGGCGTTGGTTTTGATAGATTTCTGTTTCCGGAATAAGAGTGGCATTATCCAGTACTCGTCGTCCACTGGCGTTGGCGCCGAGACCCAGGGGCTTTTCCCACTCATCCGCCGATGCCATCGGATGACGAGGTCGTCTACAGCCGACGTACACATCTCATCGAAGCCCAAGAAGGCGTCATCGCAGTCTACGCTGGCCCCGGATTCCAAAAGCGTCTTCATGGTGCCGACTTTTCCCTGTTCCGCTGCTGCGCGCATGTAGGTTGCGAGGTCGTAACCTGGCTCAGTCTCGTTCACGTCGATCCCGCATTCCAAAAATGGTCTGATCGTGTCCTCATCGCAGTGCGCACAGAGTGAGCGAATGAAACGGACCCTTTCGGACACCGTGGCGGTCTTGATCCACTTGAGCTGCTCTTCGATATACAGTTCGGGGAGCGTCTCTTGGATAGGCCGAATAGATGATGATATCTCAGTTGGAGTTCGCCTCTCTCTGAGTTGACTCTCGAGTTTCGATCGGATGGAGGGCATTGTACTACTCGCATAAGTAGCAACGAGCCAAAAGTCTAGGGAGTTCATATCCTCAAAGACATCGAGGTCTAGCATATCAAGCAAGGCCTGGAGATCTCCCGAGTCGGCTTGTGCGTAAGAGACGCGATGGCCTTGTCTTGCGTCTAACATGTATGAAATCGCTGAAAGCCCTTCTTCGTCTTGTAAAGTTATATCCGCGCCGTTCTGGACTAAGATATTCAAAATTGGCATCAAGGTTTCTGACGAAGAGCATGCCCAGCGCATGAGCCGGCAGCAGTGTGTAAGTGCACTCCTAGTTTTGAATTAGCATCGAGGACGAATTTAAATACACGGTCATCTCTTTACCTGCTTTGTTTATTCACTACATTAGGGTTGGTGTTATACAATGGGCAAGTGAGTAGAAGATTGCACAGTTCTAGCATGTTTGGAATGCCCGCCACGTGACGGTTTATAGCCTCCTATAGATGTTAAAGTTAATGAGAAATCTTTACTGAACGATGTTCAAAAGAAGAGAGTAAGGTGTGAACTTACGTGTAGTAGGGAGTTTCCCGACAACGCCATCAAACATTCAGGGGTTGCTTCGCGATCTGAAAATATAGTTTTGATGCCATCTATATCTCCACAATTCAAAGCTTCCCTTAGTTTAGTGCTGTCCGTATAGTATCGAGTTCTCAAGCTGAACTTGAATGCAGAAGATGTTGACGTCTGAATCGATATCCAGATTGTCATTCTGGAGAGCCAGGAAAAGGGGAAAAGCGTCACATCCAAAGACCATATTCTGTGGTCGTCACCTGAGTTTCTACTTGCGACCGTGTTTTTCGTTACCTCTCTGCCAGTGACAAATCCCAGTGGAAATCGGCAACCGAATGTAGTAGATGTGATGAAGTATCGTAGCATTGGATGTCGAGGTGGACTATTGGGACCGCTTGCAGTAGTGCACAGCGCCAATTCTGCAAATCTGGGGACACGAGACTGGGCCCAAGGTTTCTGGATGCTGTCGTTATCCGGAACGATCCTCAAATTCTCACTTTCAGAAACTACCTCTTTTACCAAGTTCATGACGGGAGCTTGTGGGTCGAAATCTGTCGTAACATTAAGCTTTCTGGATAATTGGGCCGACAAAGCGCGACACGAGGGCTGAGGAAGATGGAAAGATTTAGAACCAATCTTTTCATAAAGAAATACGGATCCCTCGGCGGCTCTGGCTGTTGTCTTTTGAAGTTCCCGAATTTCCCGGGATTGGAGTTTCATATGGCGGTAGATGCTTCGATTACGAAGCCTTGACGAGCATTAATTTAGTTTCTCATTACTTTTCCTCGCGTACTAAGATCGTATGATAAGAGCGACTCACTCGGAGAGCATTCCGAAAATTAGGGAGAATACTTCCTGATGGCGGGAAATAGAACGTTCGTAGCGCTCTAACTCGTCTTTCATGAAAACCTTCTTGATCTTAATGCGAATATCGTTGGCGCTCAGCATCGATTTGTTTGAAAGTTTTCCGAGACTTGTGACCTTAGCTGTCAGATCTTTGACATCGGTTTCAATCTCCACGGCGTGCTCCTTCCAGAGAATGCCAAGTTGAGATGGCTTCAGACAATCATCGATGCCATCTCCCAGCTCTCGGATCGAATCGATGAGCCATCGAAGCCTCCGGAGAGCCTTGTATAAACGTTCAATATCTTGAGGCGCATGTTTGAAGGCCCTTCGTGCATCATTCAGTGTCTTGCAGCATTGGACAATGTTGGCAGTCAACTGTACCAACGCAGCGCCGAAGCCGATTGCAGACATGGGATCCATGTTTATAGTTATGGTATCCACGCTGAGGTGGCTAAGAATAAGAACAGAAAAGGCGTGTAGAATCGCTCCGGATGCTTTGCAACCTCTTGAATGAATGGCTGTAGTAAGATTAAAGATAACACTCTACTACGCCCAAGGCGCTTATGAAGCTCACTCGAATTATGCGATACCTTCAATAGAGGTCAGCGTAGTAGAAGATATAGTAATACTAGAGGACTTAGGCGAAGAAGCGGATGGATTAGGAGTTGGCTGTTGGACTAAGCTTACTTCTAGGGAGTATCGTTTCCTCCTCATTAGCCACACTTAAGCAAGTGTCGTGGGATTAGGACTCCGGAGTGAAGATAGGTCACTTTTAGGTAGTAGAATAGCCATAATATGGGGTAGTGGTCCAATTTCATTGATTCCAAGAACGAAGCGGGAGGAACCTCCTCCTTCTATAGTAGAGATAATTGATATAATAACACCCAGGGGGCGTGGGAGCTACTCTCCTGCGGCTTAGTTGCCTTACAGCAGGAGGGTGCCGCCCGAACTTATTCACCATAGGCTGCGATAAATGCAGTTATTTGAAGAAATGGCATCTTTCCAAGGGCTGTGCTTGGAACAAGGGCTCAGGATATGCAAGCATAGGGTACCTGATAGGCCGACACGGTAGTAGTTACAACCCGCAGGCGCAGTCAATTGCAATGCTTCCAACTACATAAAGTACAGATGTACATCACTACAGTCTACATATGCTGGAGGTGACCTCCATCTGCCTCGCAATTTGCCGTTACCGTACCTCCTCTATCCAGGCCTTATCTTATGTCATATGAATTTGCTACAGCGTGAAGCAGGACTGTAACTACGTCACTGTTAGGTAGAAGTGTAAGTGATAGAAGCTCAATAGTATTGATTCTCAAATCCCCTCTATTATACTCGGTGGCCCATTCGTATGTTTGCAGCTATGTTGTCCAGGTATTCACTGTAATGTGATGGCTAGGTTCCTCGCATGAAGTTCAGTTACCCTATCGTAACGAAACCGTCTGAAATCTTGACTCTCTTCTCAACTCGTTTGCTCTTGTTCTCGATTGCAGGGCTCAAAAATAGTCAGGCTGGATGTAGTGCGTTTGTAATTCCCGATGAACTCCCAATTAATGAACCCTCCGTCCCCAAGGTTCAGAACTGTGCCTCGGTTGAAGACCACGACGCGGAAAGGGACAGTCCTCGACAGTCCCTTATAGATCACCTGCCGGTCCTCCACAACTCCTGTCACATTCAGTTGATACTCGAGGTCGTTATTGATCACGAGTACATTATGGGAGCTGTCATGACGGCTCCGGTAGGTGTACAGAGTCAGGCGGTTGACCCATTCAGCTCGGCTAATTGTGTCTGTATCCGAAGATTTGATGCTTTTGGGAAAGTCGATGTCGATGTTGACGGTCTTTTCATCCTTTGGCCACCTTGCCGTATCATCAGTCGGTGACTCATTGGTGTTTTGGACAATGAAGTCTCGCCATCGAAGGCATATAAAAAGGAGTAACAACAGAGCAGCAGATAGTACCACAGCTTGCCACGGCGATGCCATCGTTATCAAAGAGCTATTGTCTCTCCTCCCTGGAAAAATCTCGTTTGAATAATGAAAAGTCCTGACTAAGAACAAGCGCGCCTATTCACATGGATTAAACTCATAGGAGGTGGTTTCATTTAAATAGATGAAAGCCTGCCGCATGGACAATCACCCGCTAGGAGCAGTGAGGGGTTCATAGCCGGGGCCAGGACGCCTGGTCTAGAGCGCGGCCTACACCTATCAAGGCAACTGAATCGTGTCGTATTTCTCCGAATTTTATTGATCCTACAGGAGATCGAGAGTAGTATCAGCGGCGTAGTGACCCGTCCGTAACGCCTTTGCGCAGTTCGCGCCCCTCCCCCTACTTGGCAAGCATAGAAATTAGCGGCTGTAGGGTGATGTGAGGAGTATACAGTCGACCGATAAAGCCTAACATCTTCCACTTGCAACAATTTTTACTGGGCTAATTTATGCCCACGAGAGCCTGGAGGTGGCTCCAATTGATCGTGGCAGTGAGGAGTTATGCCGGATGCTGAGAGGTCAACATACGACCATGCACGATGCCAGCCTATGACGATCGCAGGTGGCTGTGAGTCCGCCGATGTGAATGGAAACAGAAAGCAAGATATTGCGTGCCACCGTGTGATAAGCTAGTATCCAACCAAATCTTTCACGTGTGGATTTCTGAATTTCTGATGGGATGAGCTGTCAGGCGTCCTATGATAATTATTTATCCCGTGTATCATTGCGCAGATCGAGTAAAGATGTCTAATTTCTATTTGCCTGATTTAATCGGTGTATATTCATCACAGGCGGTGTAAATATATTGCCACAATGTTATCTGAAGTCACGGTTTTCCTCCAGAGGGACGTTGTCTCACTCTGCGACGACATAAACCCAGGTCGCACTCAATATAATGTAAAGTATATATAGATTCATGAGTATGAAATATTTGAATTTGACATGACGTTTCCGGTAAGCTCAATGACACTATCAGTCTCTTCGCCACCGTGATTCCGTCTAGTGGGATTGAACGAGAGGGGTCGCTCGTCTCTATTATTTCGTCTCGTATAATCCCAAGAAGAATTTCCGTGCCTCACGCGATGGCGAAGGTCCGAGAGAGACGACTTGACCGCGGCCCAGGAGGTGACGAGATAGATGACGGCGTTCCAGAATCCCTGAAGGGGTAGGACGGTTGCGGCTATGATCTCGAGGGGGACGATGATCTGGCCGTCGTGAACGATGCTGTACACCCTATTCGCAGACGACGGGATCCAGGTAATTAGAAGAGCCGTGAAGAAGAGGAGGGCATATTTTGAATACACCCACGCCGCCCTGTTAGCTTCGTAGCTCCGCCGCCGCTTCATATGAGCCCGAGCCGCATCTATCGACGACTCTATGTTTGAAGGAGCACGTGGAGGAGCGCCTTGGTTCGAGGAAATAGTGATCGAATAGACACCAGGTAGCCTCGATTCCGAGCTGGGGCTGGATCCGGGCCTCCAAAGAGGATCTGTGCGGCTCATAGACTCGGATGTGATGCTGACTTCTGTGGTCTTCCTCGGGTAGGGTTCAGACGGGTGGAACGCCTGAGTATCGATACCGCTATTACTTCCCGTGCTGCTCAATTTGCACAGCTCTCTCCGTCGCTTGTAGATCTCACCACCTGCTCGAATATAGATCGAAAATGTAGCTAAGAGAACGACCCTTCTTAATGTTAACATAATCAAAAACCGGCAGCTGTAATCAAGGAGAATTACTCACCAGACTGGCCCATAAAACGTGGCGAGCTTCATGAAATCCCACGAAGTACCTACGCAACACCATAGAATCGCGTCACTGTACATTCTCCCACGGGATTTGGAAGATATGAAGATGTAAATCAGCGACGGCGGGAACGGCACTCCGTAGCAGATTAAGAGATACCACTTCTCCATCGTCTTGAGCCTCTCGGCGTCGAATTTAAAATAAAACGTGAGATATACATTGAAAGCCATCGCAAGACTCCATAGAGTGTCCGAGGGCAAAAACCTAGGACACATCCTCGAATTAGTCGTGAAGGACTGGCAGGAGATCATTAGTGAGAACTCACTGTTGAATTATGAAGCCCTGAATCTGACACCCGGCGGAGTTCTCGTCGTGTATAAAAGCCCTGGCGAAAAGGGAGCCGATGTTGAGAAATACGTTGCCAAACGATGCGTAGAATATGAGGCGGTTGATGGGCTTGCGGAAGGCCCTTGACGATATGAAGGTGCCGATGATAAAGAAACATCCTATCAGGGACAGAACCGATGTGACTCTCATGACGATAACGATGGCATTCGCCGCAGCTTCAGGCAGCTGTCGTGGGCCCATGATTAGAAAGGGGTTTTCGCCAACCCAGGCCGTAGTCTATAATCAGAAACTACGGGATATAAAAAATAGTAGTGAACTGTTGCTTTCCCAGTTATAGATGAAATGGCATCGGTCTTGCTATCCATATCGACATTTCGCAATGCTCGGTTCGGCGAGAACCTGCAGCCCCCGAATGGCGAATAGCGAGGTGATTCGCGAAGTCGTTAAAGTAGGTACTATGCGACTGTATTATGGTACAGATACGTAGGCCCAGGAAATAAATAATGACGAACGTGGGGGTATTTGTATGGAGGGATCTCCTCTTGAAACTAGCGAGTGGCGTTTCAACACAGCAGTGTAGATACTATTAACCACAAGGTGGTCGGTCTAGCGAGGCGGAAAACAACGAATTCCGAGCGAACATAATTGAATACCTACTTCGTAGTACGTGTATTAGACAATAAACTACAGGTATAGGGGGGAGGGGATAAGCGCCATGATCGTGTTTACGAAAAGCGTTCCAGACTTGTACAATCACCCGGGAAAGAACTAGACCAGGAACTCGGGCAAACTAGTACGGATATCCAATGAATGATTCAATGATTCAATAACAATTCCGGTGTCGTAGCGTATCTCGAGTCGCGCCAGAAGCAGGCTTCCCCGCGGTAACTCTATTTAGCCCTATCCGATACCCAACCCAGGCCCAAGTTAACGCAGCCAACAAACAGAGCCAATATCAATATGTAGATAGGATATCTAGTACACTCAACGCTTGCCGTACCTCGATAGATAGGCAATAATTCCATGAATTACAGCTTCCCCTTATACAGTTCTCAAGACAGGTACGAGGGATAGTCCTTATAATTATTTAGCACATCACGGTGGATGCCCCTACCATCGGTTAACCACCCCTATCCACACCTCACCGGGTTAGCTAAGGTAGGGAGGGAGTCTTGGATGGTGACCTTGATTAGTCCCCTGACGGATTTAACCCCTTTACCAGAAGATCTATCCTCCGCTGGGTATTTCGTAGCGCGCGGAGATTCACATCCCCGCAGCTAGTTGGCGCCGTGCATCCCACTCTCGGGCGATATTAAATAGGATGTGTGGAGTATGATAGATGCATACGAGCTTATACTGGGTATGTCTCATGCTAATCTTCGCTCTCAATACTTTTCCTTGTCGCCCTGACCGTATTACCCCTGGATTAACGAGTGGGGATTAGATAATAGCGGTAGAAAAGTCTGGGGGGTGATTGAATCCCGGAAAATATTATATCTACCGGTACCCGATCGGTGTTCGCCTTCGCCGAGCTATGGGAGCCACACGCACGCACAGCAATAAGAACATGGGGTATTTCAAAGTTCGTACCATTAACTGCATGACATAACGCCTTGCATTAGTTCGTGCAAATGCCGCGACGGGTATCAAAGTTGCCTTTCTGCTTCACGGATCCGGAGATGCGCTAAGGCTTAGTAGGCATCCCCCTCCCCCAATATTCGGGGAGCCGCTTCCATCCATACTTATCCAGAGGTTAATTCATGAAAGTGTAATAGTCCAACGTGGCAACCGCTTCGTAGGGCTGCTGGTAATTGCTTGCGTGATCATATTGACTTAATGCGTACGAATACATCAGATATCTCGCTCAACAGCATGAATTTTCAGATGATATAGGAAGATTGTCCGTGCTGTGCTACACAAAAGTAGATGTGCCGTCCGATTCATGTGTCGGATTTTGTCTCCAGCAGGCTGCATTTGCCAAGAAGTATGAAGCTATTCACAACGTATGAGACATTACACACACTCTAAGCGTATAAAATACCAAGACATAAAATGGGACCCCGTATAGCAAAGAACACATGAGAAAATAGGGGGCAGATTATACTACGTTTTATTACTAACAAGTGCGTAGTATTAGGCAACAGCAGTAGAAATGAGTTACACACATATAAGTACACTATCCAACGGAGACGCGTCCCGGTCCGCGATCCATTGAGGCTCGCTCACGCAAGTCAACATACGAACCCAAACACGACTAAAATTAGGTAGGCAGTGTTGAGAGAAGCAGTACCGGTTAATTCTGCATTAATGACTAGCTCACTCACTCTCCCGTCTTCTCCATGGAGAAAGCCGTTCGGGATCCCGGAATCTCTCGTCCAGCAACATCAAACTACCAGGTTAAGTATTAACAGCTAGCCTTAACTTTATTTCGACAAAGACAACCAGTAACTACACTACCTTACATAGCGAATCGCGAAGATCAGATCGGGAGAACGACTGCATTTTTGAAGAAGGACGAAAATGAAAACAGCAAGCCGGGAATAGCGCCTATGCGGCGAAAACCTAATTCCCGTCCCCTTCCCCCCCTATTCTTATTTCCCACATAGAGAATTATTATCAAGGTGCCTACTTTCTTTTCTAATCGTCACAAAAAGGGTCCTGTCCGGACTGGATGGGCTTATGCGGAGATCAGATAGGCAATTATAGCGACACTCGATAAGTTAATCTCGTGTACTTTGTAAAAAGCACACCAACTTCATCATCGGGCAAACCTTGCTTATTTTTTAAACAACCCAAGAGGTAGAAGATAAGGGAGATACTGCCATGACGCCTTTGCTTCGGGAGCTTTTGCCACGCTTCCCCGTTGTACATGCGAAGGCCTTGTAGATTACGGTTTGGACCCGCGGAGATGATACCTCCTAGCACTAGAAGAATTCAATCTCAAGCTCTTTCACTCTCAATCTCGAGACTAGTTTCATCGTGGCCCATGCTTGCACTAGCATAGCTTATTTCTGTCCACACCCCGTGATTTAAGGCAGTGTTCTGTGACGGAGCCGTACGACGACGGCCGTTTCTCGGGATCTTTGCCAAGAAAGATCGAGTCAAATCCGTCCTTTCAGGTACGGAACCCAGGAGAACGGGCAGGTTCAGAGGGAAATACCATCTCCAACCCTGAGATCATCTAGGTTAGATTATCTAGGTGTTGTCTGGGGACAAACCGTTCCTGGGAAATAGATAGATTTGAGTCTAATTCATTCGCATTGTCCTTGAGAGATATGTAAAAAATTCCTTAGGATACCTTCTTTCTTTTCCTCGGAACTCAGGAGACTCTGGGCTCGCCTATCTGTTATTGAGCCACCGTATTGCGTACCTGGCTAAGTAGATATTAATGTTGTAAAAAAATGGTGTCTACTTGGTCTGTCTACCTGGTCCAGCGAATTCACCGTCAGGGGTAATCATGGGTACACTGTCTCTCGTACCCGCCTACAACTCGCCTACAAAATAATCACATCAAACAAATGTAATCAATGAAAAGAGCAGGAAAAATATCAATAAGTATACAATGCGCTAATCATATATACCTTACATGCATATACACATATTATCATACAGGGAAATTGTCCGCCGGCGCGAGATGTGAAAATAGGTGTTTTGTGTTGCGTTGTGTTGACGAGCGCATAAACGAGAACGAGGACGAGGAAGAACGCCGTCGAGCTCTTCCCATTATAGTCCACAAGACGCACGCGCACAGGCACAGTAGGTAAGTACGGTCAGGTCAGGAGCAACAAGCACCTCTCATGGACGTCAGCGTCAACGTCAAACACTCACTTTCGCCTTGCCTTGCCTTGCCTTGCCTTGCCTTTCCTAACACAATCCACACTACGATTATACGGCAAAATGGGCCGCGGAAACAAAGTGGCACCCGAAAATGCGAACAAGACGCAAAACATGCGAGAGAGAAAAACAATGGGAGGCGCAGGGACATGAGAAAGAGAGAGAGAGAGACGGAATTGATACAGTACAGATGCTAGAAAACCGGCAGATACATCGACCAGTGCTCAGAAAAAAACATGCAGGACGATGATGAATGAAACACAAGAGAGAGAAATGGGAAACCTTTCACCCGATACCCAAGAGGATTCTTTCCTTGAATGTTATTTGGTTTTGTGGCATTCATTGGATGTGCCATCATTATTCAAATGAGCACCCGCCTAACTCTTTTCTCCCAAATCATGGCACTAGCTAGCATCTTGAGTTCCCTTATAGAGGCGAGCCAGCTCATTACCTGAAGCAAAACTAGTGATAGCGAATCAAGTAGCGAGTTATGTAACTGGCAACATCAAGAGGCCGGCTCAGCCTGAGCATGGGAATCTGAGATCAAGATGGATCCTTCGCTGGTAGAAGCTGACAGATTGGTCATGGGATCTCCCGTGGGCGGGGGACTCGACCGAGGCGATACCTCTAAATCCGCCATGAGGCTGAGCAGAGGGCTCGAGCTGACACTTCCTTTTACCGGTTGTGGGCTCAGTACTGGGGCTGACCGTACCGCATAGGTCGGTGATACCAGCTTCTGGGAACTAAAAGGTAGAGACCGGCAAGAGAGGTCGCTGCTGTCCTGGCTAGCATCGCCGAGCTTTTCTAAAAGCTCTTCGCTCTGTTGCCCAGCCAATTTTTGCAGCTGCGCCTCAGGATCCTTGTGGCAGGACGTTAGCGAATTTCGCAGCGACAGTCGGCTCGCGTCCACCATCGTCCATGCAGACATACCCAATCGCCCTGACCAGGGACACCCACTGCGGAGGCCAGTAGCGGGTTATTGCTGTCCTCGCCGGTCTTGGCGCCACCACCCCAAAAGCTTGCCCCGTGAACAGGTGCAGGAGTAACGGGCAGACTAGGGCGCTCAACTGCACTAGGGAAGTCGGTTATCTTGCTCCCTCGCCGTCGGCCTGCCATAGCTACATCTTCACCAGGACTTGACAATCCAATCACCCCGAGGGATCTGAGACTCCTCGACCTTTGGTGCTTCCGCATGGAATCGACATACCGGTCGATTTCCGGTACCTCGTCCCACGCATTACCCCGCGAGTATGAAGTCCACGGATCCGACGGAGTGATTTGGATGGTTGGAGTGGTGGGCGTCGCCGGCTGGCTTCCTTGTTCTACTGTGGAAGCATCTGTCATAGAGGGCTCAGCCGACGGTTGCTCCTTAAGCTCGGACTGCTGCTCACCGGAAGGCGCATTTACATCGCGCATTCCATAGCTTTCAGTGACTGACGGTTCCTCGTCGACAAATACACGGGATGGCTTGGGCCGGTGAGCCTCCCAGGGAAATATCGGTTTAGGCGGCTCTGAAAGGGTAGCCGGGGCTTCCCTCGGAACCTCATACCACATATCTTTCGGGGGGCTAGGGTACTGCCGGGGCGGGATAAAGGGGGTAGCACTCTTCGACATTTCATATACTGTCGCGGGGAAATTCAAAGCCTCTGGTTTCGATTCTGCTGGCGGTGGATGTCTATCATAATGTTAGCGACTGAAGTTCGGGGCTAATAGGAAGAAAAAGAGCAACCTTTGCGCATCCCAGCTTGACATAGAGGGCTCGAAAGGTGGGGGGTTCTGTTCTGGCTCAGGCAGAGGTACCGGCACCCCCTGAGCTTGAACCTGCTCTTCACCACCCTCAGCTCGAGTGATCTCATGACTTCTTGAAGACGAAATCGCATCGCTAGAAACAAAAGCAGAGGGACCTGTCTGTTGGGTAATGGTTTCGGTGGGCGGGTGTTCTTGATGGCTTTGAGTATCCTGATGATGAGGGTGCTCGTGATGCTCGTGATGCTCGTGATGCTCGTGATGTATTACTGTACTGGGAGTATCATGGTGATGAATGAACTGGTCATCAGACTGATGATGATGTACGTGAGACTGAGTCGTTGCATGGTTGTCGTGATGCCCATGGTCATGATGCGCGTGGTCGTGAGACCCACTGAATGCTCCAATATGCGAACTCATCGGTTGATACTCTCCTTTGGTGTGAAATTGCACAAGTTGTGAGACTGGCTCGCTGGCAGCCATCGTGCCTAGAGGTTGCGCAGATGTGGAACCGAGACCGGAAGGTTGGGTGGATGTTGAACCAGGCGGCTGCGGTGACTTGAAAAGGGTCAGTAAATCCTCCCAAATACAATCAGAGTGTGTAGACGGTGACCTTACAGCCGCTCGATAATGCCGATCGTAGACTGCCCACCATCTCCCCGTCATCTCATCGAACGCCGAGCCTCCGCTGCTCGCATGTCGTCCCTTGAACCACGGCTTGTCGGAACCGATGAAATGGACCATGTTGATACTCGACTGGAAATGACGATAGGCGGGTATGTACTGATAATGAGCGGATGGCGTGACATTGTAGGCGAAGCTTATGCGATTGTAGTTGTTACGAAAATGGGTGTTTATAAGACCTTGGTCCGCTCCGTCGAACGAAATGCCCCTCTCAGCCATGGCCATCATGGCATAATAGTCGCCCATGCTGGGGGTCAGAACCATGACGCCCGTGTTGAACAAATCGGGCCATCCTATGTCCGGGGCGGCGGAGAAAGGGTGTAGGATGTCAAAGAGCTCGTCGGGGGCTCGATAGGCGACGACGTCGGCGTCTATATAAACGATCTTGCGAAACTGGGTCTGGCGCCATAAGTTGATCTTGGTAAAGGCGGAGTGTAGGTCGGTCCGGTTCATCAGCTGCAGGTTGGCTGGTTGCGCATTGCGGATTCGAGGCACAGGAATGATATAATGATAGACGGACTGTCCAGGGGCGTCAGCGGAACATGTCCATGAGCAGCACGGCTGACGTGCTCACCTGGAGCTGGGCAATAGCCTCGGCGGACACGGTGTCGAGGGTTACGAGGGCGGCCAGTTTCTTCGTCGTGCCGGCATCGCGCAGGGAATGCGCCAGGACCAAGGCGCCTTGAAGATAAACGTCGTCAGAAGCTGTATCCTAGACGACGCGAGAACCGGGGACCTTACCAGGTAAATACGTGTCAGTCAATAGTAACTAGCAAGGCGCAGGTGGTTAGTGAGCTATCCGGTCGCCAGCGCGAACAGGCCATCCAAGCCACTCAGGCCATGTCACTTCATTTACTCGTGGAGAATGGCGATAGGTAGACGAACTGTGGCATACACGTCCTCTCCCCCTGGGCGCTGCACAGCCATTGCGCGCGCGCGAAGGATAGCGACGGAGCGACGCGAGAGAGGATGGACTCGGTAGAGACGAGACAGAAGCAGAAGGCAGAAGGTAGAAAAGTAGTGACAATGAGCGTGGGTATAATTCTCTTCTCTGCCTCTCGAAAGACTAAAGTATGTAAGTAGTTGCCGGTACGTAGTAGGAGTCGTGTGGCGAGAGAAGCTGGATGCTTAGAGCTCGATAAGAATGCTCGCAGAATAGATAGGGAACGGAGAGGTTGCTAGTTGGAATACTGGCGCGGAATAGATGGCAATTGCACTTCAATTCATGGTGGGCGCGGCGGAAAGCAGATCGAGACAAACAAGATACTGGCTATGCAAGACAAGATTTTATAATGCTAAGAGGGGAGAGGGAAAAGGCTCGTGGTGGCGTGGTGGGGAGGAAAAGTTGGTGATTCGGAGCTGGTGATGTTGATGTTCGTCCCGATGTACCTTCAGTAGGTATACATGTGTAGGTACCCCCTAGCTGTGCTAGTTTTCATTTAGCGTTACTGCTAACCCTGCGCGTAAGCTATGACCTTGTACCTAATGCCCAGGTATCTGCTTCCTGCCTTCGATATTGCCACGGTATATTCAATTTCGATGTCATATTTCCAGAAGAATATGTATAAAGAAGCAGAGAACACCTTCAGTGGCTCGTAAAAATACCTACATAAGTACTTATAAAAATAAAACCGTTATGCTTTCGTTAGGTCTACACATGTCTGACCACCTGCCACCTGATGTGTCGATCATCCAGAAAAAAACGGGCTGAATACGCTAGGATCTACCTTGCGCTTCTAGTACATACTAGGCTAGGCCCACGTCTCTGAGACAAGAATCCATCATCTAGCGGCCGGTACCCACCTAAGCTAGACAGACACGGAAGCACGTGGGGAGCATGTTCCGGTTCAAGATGGCGCCAAGATGGATACTCGCGAACCACAGTACCTACTCCAGGAGTACTCCTACTCCAGACCGCAAACTCGATCTCTTTCGCAAAAAGACTCGAGTTCTGGGCAGGCTAGATGGCATATGAAATCAATTCGAAGGGACTAGTCATTATTTAGGGGTTGTGTACTCTGGGGGCTACGGAGAATGATTGGAGGTATCTAGCTGCACACTGCCTGATGTTAAGGGACCGATGATGCATGCATAATACCTCTTGTTAATCTCGCCTAGATACGAAATGCAGATAAGCTACCTGAACGGTGATTGTCATTAGATTAGGTATTAAAATTCTCCCCTCTGTGAGTTCCGACCTTGACTGCCTGTCCATTTATTTCCAAAAAAATCTTCAAAGCGTTGAAGTTGCCCATGCATCCAGTATTCGTTCACCTCTTTTACTACGTATTCTACCTACCGGTACTGGTACTGGTGTTGCTAAGTGGCGTCATAACCTCACTACCTCCCTCCTTACCTACCCCAGTACCTCCGCACCGGCTTCATCAAATCAGAGATGCATTGGGCGTTGGGGTTCTTGGGGAATCCCACCCCCCAAATAGCTAGAGTTAAGTCTTTCGTGAAGAGCTATGTAACCCCAGAGTCCTATTTATCATATTTATTATACTATTGACCGATTCATACGATTGATTTTCTTACATATACGTACTGAGATAGGTGCCAGATCGGATACCTATTGCTTTCATGCTTAGGTGTTCCTGTGTTCAAAAACAGGCAGAGCATGACCCAGGCCCAAACAGGAAAAGGGATCGTATTAAGCGTAGACGCCATTTCCTTCTGTGACGTCATTCCATATAACACTGTGTTATATACGTGTAGATGAGTTCTGTGGAGGTTATACATAAGTTCCGTGTATTTAGGTACCTTAGGTAGGCATGCAGTACAACTTAGGGTCATCTGCCACTTTCGAAAGCGTCGATCTCACGGAAGATTCTGTTGAATCTAGGCCGCTCTGGCTAGGACTCGGTATGGTGTAAGGCGAATAATTAACAGATATCATGAATGAAGAGTGGACGGATGAATAAGTACATGGCATACACATGAAGACGCATCGAGAAATGGCTGCATTAGCTACGACCGCTAAAATCCTAAAACATACCGGCTCATCCATATAAGTAAGTAAGCAGCTATTCTCAACCCGCCTCACATCCGACTTCTCAATACCTAATTGACCAACCGGTCAAGATGTCAATCGGCCGGTGAGTCCGAGAAAGAGACCGGTCCAGTTCAATGTCGTGAATTATTGATGTTTTTCTCTCCTCCCTCCCCCTTTTCCAAGGATTGAAACAAGGGCGGGGAGGGGCCGTGTCGCGCAAACTGTCGCCCAATCGCCAGCCGTGGTCAATGTAAATAAACACACTCCAATGGACTATCCCCAGGAAGTGTTAACGCTTAGTTTAGCGAGTCAATCAGTCGACTTCGAACTGTCACAGAGCAGCAAAGAGCAACCGAGCCAACCCCACGAGAACAGCACGCATCAATCACATGGGGGTCTAAAAACGAAGTCGTTGGCTCGGCGCCGCACTCGTATAACTGTAGTCATTTAATAACAACAACGAAGACCAAATGACAAGCGTCATGAGTAGAGTGAAGTAGCTACACTTCAAGTTATATGCTATATGCGCGCCCGCAGCATGGCTCCAAAACAGCCTTGTATGCAAAAGTTTATCTACACACGATATACAAACCCAGCTTCCGGGGGGAGATGGGGAGGTGGAGGGGCATCGGCCCGCCAATCCAGGAGTCTATCCCCCCGGCGGGGTTCCCTTTGGCTCGCTTCTTGTTATCGTGATTTGAGAACCCGGCTGTCCCTTAACTACGTCGGACGCCATGTACACGACCAGCGATAATTTAGTATGTACTAGACACGTCAAGGTCATCTATAACCTAGCCATGTCGCTATCCCGGAAACTCATATGCACACAAGTAGTTGCGCTTCGGCCTGTCGCCGCGCGCTTACTGTCGATTTCTCGGGATAGGCGACGATCCGGGCCGCACCGGTCGGCACGGTACGCTGACGCTCGGACATGATCAAGCATCGCATTTGTGGCCGAAGACCACGTGCCGGTTCTCATACATAGCTCAGCAGCACCCGCCGCCCAGAGGAGAGTCCTACAGATCCTTCTTGAAGGGATGCTCCGGCTTGTGCGTAGTCTCGTAGTCGACGTGGACGTACGCTCTCTCGACATCCGGTAGGTCCTCGAGCTTGAACTGCAGCTCCTCGGCGACGTCGTGCGTGTCGCGGAGCGTGGCGTCGGGGTCCATGACCACGTCGACCTCGGCGATGAGCCGCGGGCCCGAGTGGTAGACGCGGACGGTATCGATGCCCTGGATGGCGGGCGAGTGCGTCAGGCAGACATACGTGATGAGCTGCTGCATCTCGACGCTGGCGGCGACGCCGACGAGGAGCTTGAACTCCTGGAAGGCCGTGTGCGTCCAGATGCCGATGATGAGGAGGGACAGCACGATGGAGCCCAGAGGATCGATCCACCAGGCGAGCTTGGAGCCGCCGACGGACGTCAGGATACCGAAGCCGTTGATCAGGAGATCGTTGCGGTGGTCTTGCCACAGGATGTCGACCTGGCTGTACTTGTCCTTGATGCCCCAGCAGTACAGGAACAGGGCGAACTTGGTGCCGAAGGCAATGGCAACCGCAATGACGGACGGCAGGTGGAAGCCGTTGGTGGCCGGGTCGGTGGCTTTATGGGTGGTGAGCTCCTGGATGGAGAAGGCGATCAGGATGAGCGAGACGCTGCCCATGAGGAAGCAGAAGGCGATGTTGCCCACGTTCTCGAGACGGGCCTTGCCGGAGGGGAAGCGGTTGGGGTCGACGCGCTTGACGGCGCGGTGGGTCAGGATGAGGGTCAGGTTGCTGAAGGGGTCGAACACGGAGTCGGCGGCGGTGGTGAAGAGCGAGAGCGACACCGAGGAGATGGCGGCGTACAGCTGAAGGCCGGACAAGACGATGTTGGCGAGAAACGATCCCCATACGGCGATCTGATGGCGCAGGTGGTCTTCGCCAGCCTCCTGACGCGCCGCGTTCCGATGGTCCTCGACCGGCTTGAGCAGGCGCTCGATGGTCTCGTTCTGGTTGCGGTAGAATTCGGTGATCTCGGTTTGGCGGCTCTTGAGCTTGAGAGGGCGAGGGCCGTCCCGCTTGCGCGAGATGTTAGCCTTTATCTTCTCCTTGATCGCCTCATCGGTCATCAATTTCGAGTAGAGGTCATAGGGGTCGTTGCCCCGATAGCGCGAGCTGCCGTTCTGGGATTCGACATCTTCGCCCGTGGCAGAGGCAGGATGGCGCGCGATGGTATGATCAAGCTCTATATTCTCGACCGTCTCGACAGCCGTGCTGGCGGCCGTGTTGCGAGATCGGCTGGGCGGAGCAAACCCATGTGGCGGTAGAGGCGAGTGGGAGTGTGCGGAGCGAGGCGTCGAGGACCTGTTGCTATGATTCGTGTTTGGATTGAAAGGGGAGGGGTGCATGGTAATGGTATGCGCAAGGTTTGGATCCATGGCGGGCGACTTGCGTACAGACATTTGCTATGCGCTCGTGACGCCGTTGTCAGATAACTTCCAATTGGATGCGAGATTTTAAAGTTTGTAGGGCTGCTTTTGCCTGCAGGGCAGGATGCATGCGAGGTGGAGAGAAGACAGTTGAGATTTCCGGGCAAAGTACGAAGTACCTACAACGAATACCTACCTATGGCCTCCAGTAGTGAACTGGGCACTTTTCTTGAGGGGTTCTATTCCCCAAGTAGGCTAGCACGCCTCTGGGCGAAGGGTAGTTGTACTTGAACTTGTAGGAACTCCTCTGCAGTGATACCTGCGGAGCAATCCTCCATCTCCTTCCATTACGAACTACCTACAAACCTTACAATTGCACATTGGTAGACGTTAAGGGTAGACGTTAAGGGGTGGTGCAGGGCATTGTATTGGGTCCCTAATCTTTCATCACAATCTAAGACCCGGAGACTCCTATACCTAGTAATCATCACCAACTCCAGCGGCATCATCGGCATCATCGGCATCAACGTTGAACAAAAACGAGGCTCTTTGCGCTGGGAAATACGTCGTGATCCGTCCAACACCTTTTATGCAAACCAATGGGAATATTCTTCCCCTTATATCTTTTATAGTTCCAACTGCAGAGCCAAACCGTCAGCAATGTCACCTAAAATAGCCCTATCGGTGGGAGTTATTCCTGCTATGGTTGAAACTTGCCTTGGCGTTTGCCGTTCTTGGTGAAGAATGCCGTTCCAGCTCTAGGGTCTATGCAGCAACCCACTACGTCTCCAGCACCAAATTCGTCGCAGAAGCCCCCGGGGACAGCGGAGCCCTCTGAGTATAGCCTTCCATCATCCCCATAGTAGCCCCATGATGCAACGCCTTCCCAGCAGCCTGGGAGGCTCTCAAGACCAACATTGTGGTGGCTGAAGCCGATAACACCATAACTGAAGCATATACTACTGTTAGTGATAGTGCAAGCAGAGTATCAGCAAAAGTAAGAGGGGAGCTCACCTAGGAAATGGCCCGTTTGTCGCAGCCGTTATAATCTTGACTTCAAAGTAAAATGTGCGGTTTGGCGGGATCGGATGGTCGGCTCGAACGCAACCGGCTGATCGCCATATGTAACGCCTTCGGAGTCCGGGTCTCACGTACATAGAATCCAGCCCATCATTGCTGCTTTGGTCTGACAGCGGCGATCAGTCTCAATGCTTGGTCTATATTAGTTGGATAAGTCTGTTCTTACCATCCCGTCTTACTTCGAGCGCTGTGCCGGCCTCTTGTAATACTAGCTCCAGGCTGCTGTGTTTGTCTTGCGCATTCCACGACGAGGGCTCCTTGAAGTCGGCTCTTGGGAGGCCGCCGTAGTCGATGTTTATAGCATCTTCCTGGGCTGCTTTGTAGACGGACCAGATCCAAGCAAGGGGCCATCCATGCTTATCAGCTTCTCCCTGGTACACGTCCCTACTCAAAAGGAATCCCGCAAGCCTCGGTTGTTCTGCCGTTACAACATCGATTAGCTTGTCGGCCGTGATCATTCCGCTCGGGAGACCATCCAAGACGACCCTACACATCTCCTGATCTCCAGTTTTAAATGCTTTTAGTATCATCTCTCTGGTCTCCTGCTCCGACATATTCGCAAGCAAAACATTCTTCTGCCTGTCATTGATTAATAGCCACAGCATAACAGTGTTGCCAGTTTCGATCACTCTCTCAATCACTCTCGTGCCGTCGCTGTCAAAGGGGCTGATGCTAAAGCTGTCCCTTTGCAATAGTGCCCTGACCGCGTTCAGGTTCTCGTCATTGACCGCTAACAGGAAGGGCGTCCGGCCCTTGTCATCTTTGACGTTAATTTCTTTGTCATGGGGTATTTTGCTTAGAATGAAACGGAAGAACGTAGGCCAGTTTCGTTCTGCTGCGCTATGGAGTGGTGTTGTTCCGTCATGGGCGGCCTTCAAAGGGTCTGCTCCATTCTGCAGCAGCTCCTTTGCTACTGCTTCCCATCCGCCTCCATACTTTATAGATGCAAGTAGAGCCGTCTCCCCGTTCTGGTCTGCGAAATCGATTTCGCCCTTTTTCGCATCCTTGAGTATCAATCGTACTATAGATAGACTGTCGAAAGCAGCATGCAGGGGCCGCCATCCGTCAGGTCCAGTGATTGTCCTGTCTAGACCAACTGAACTGCTAATCAAGGTGGAAAAGGTTTCAGTGTTGCCGTGGTAAGCTGCGAGATAGAGGGCCGTCTTGCCTTCTCCATTCTTGGCATTTCCTTTTTCAAAAATTTTAGATCCGAGGATTGCTTCAGCGACCTCGGTCCATCCGTGCCTTGCTGCCCTGTGTAGGGGTGTGTTGCCTTCTGTATCTACAACATTCGGATTGGCCCCTCCGCGTAGTAAGACTTTGACTACCTCGTGCCAGCCATTATTAGCGGCAAGCCAAAGCGATGTCACGTCGGCTTCATTTTTTCGATCTATCTCCACGATATCTCTTTTATCAGGATCTAGTTTCTCGACAGTTTGTAGGATCTCTCTAACGATGTCAACATGGCCTTGCTCGGCAGCAAAATGCAATGGGGTCCGTCCAATTTCGTCTTTGGAATCGAGTTGAATAGCATTTCGCGTCTGTCCGATAATTAAGCGGACGATTGCGGTGCTCCCTCGTTCGGCCGCGTAAGAAAGTGGCGTACGGCAACTGTTATCGCGCCTGTCGGGTTCGATCGCCAGGTCACCCAAGAGCAATTTCGCGATTTCTTCGCGGTTTCCCAGTGCCGCGAGGTGGAGTGGCGTTTGCTGCTTGTCGTTGGTGATATTCGGGTCTGCGTTCTTTGACTTGAGGATGTTTTGAGCCAACTCGGTGTGTCCCTCGTCGGCCGAGGAAAGCAAAAATCTCCCTAGTTTCTCCGTGCTCAGCTCTTCGTCGAGTATCAATAGTTGGATAACTCTTTGACTCGTAGCTAGGTCGAGTGGCCTCTGATCGTTGTTATCTATTGCATTTCGATTCGCGCCATATCCAAGTAATAGTTCCACAATATCGTGTCCTCCAGCCCTTGCTGCGGCGTGCAATGGGGTCTGTTTGTCGCTGTCCAAATACTTTAGAGCCTCCATTTCAAGTACATGTGACAACAGAAATTCCACTAAGTCTCTGCTGTTCCCCTCGCAGGCGTGGTGTAGGAGGCTGCGCCCAAAATTGTCGGCAATAGTCGGATCGGCGTCGTAAACCAGCAGAGTCTCGACAATTTCTTGGTGTCCGTTGTGGGCTGCTAGATGAAGGGGAACACGTCCGTCCCCATCCTTTTGATTGATGTCGACGTTGTGGGCTAGAAGCAGCTCGACAAGTGTTTTACTACCCCCTCCAGCAGCTAAGTGCAGGGGAGATGACCCCGAATCATCGGAACCCATGGCGTCTGCGAAAGAGTCCAATAACAGCGGCGCAATGTCATCGTATCCTTTTCGGCAAACAAGCAGGAGTGGAGTCTCACCATTCGGCCCGGTGATCTCAGCTTCCGCATAGTGTTTGAGGAGTATCACTACTATGTCAGTGTAACCGCTCTCACAGGCTAGGTGTAGTGGTGTGAGTGTGTTGTTGTTGAAGACGTCGAGAGAAGCCATCCTATCAATATGCTCTTGACAGAGACACTCTACAATCATGGCGTCGCCTCTGGACACCGCGAGATGGATGGGTATGTTTTGAGAACTATCCGCTGTACTGATTTGTTGTGGACTAAATGCCAAGAGCCTGCGCACAATATTCAAGTTCCCTGCTCCAATAGCCAAGTGTAGTGCGACAGACCCAGATTGGTCTATTACGCCAGCTGATCCGGGAGCAGAAGAAGTTTGCATCAGTAACTCCTGGACGACCTTCTCGTGGCCATGTAGAGATGCCAAATGCAACGGTGTTTGGCCTTTGTCATCTTTCATTTGAAGTGCTTCTGCTTTGACCGTATCATCAGTGTAAAGGGAAAGAATCATTTTGGCAATGTCTATTCGTCCTGTTTCAGCAGCAAAGTGAAGTGCTGTTCGTTTATTCTCATCAACAGCATCCAGTCTAATTCTCTGTTCTCCGTGGTCTTCAAGAAGCGCCTTGACAGCACCAGGCTGCTGCCATAAGCACGCCAAATGCAATGGGGTCTTCCACTCAGAGTTTGCAATATCCGGATTGGCGTGTTTCAAAAGCCTATTTATTACGTCAACGTGACCAAAACGGCTCGCCTTATGGAGAGCAGTCTCGCCTGAACCACCAATGGTGTTGACCAGTTTAGCTGCGTGTGGTTCGTCGTAATCGCGCAATATCTCCTCCACAACATCAATACTACCGGATTCAGCTGCAAAATGCAGCGGCGTAGATTCAGAGTTTCCTTTTGTTGTGAGCCGCTCGTTGCTTTTAAGTATTGGAAATAGCTCAACACGGCCGTGAGATGCTGCGATGTGAAATGCCTGCGGATGTGTTGCATTTTTCAGGGTCTCTCTAACAAGTTCCACGTGGCCCTTCTCGATAGCAGTTGCTAGCGCGTAACTATCAAGACCGACCGCCATACCAAGGCGAGCTGGGTCCAATAGTTTTCTAACAAGATCAGAGCATCCAACCTCAGCAGCAATAGACAACGGGTCTTTTTGCATGCCGCGGGTGAGGGAGTTCTGACGAAGCCAAAATTGGCGTGCCCAGGTCTCAATTAATTCTGGACTGCCAAAGAACTCATCGAATTTTGACATGTCCTGCTCATTAGCGTTGGCTGAGGCCTTCCGATAATGCTCAGGCCAATACTTGACGGCATAGGCTATAAAGCTGGAATGATTAGCTTTGGCTGTGATGAGATCAGCCGGTGTGTCCGTTACAGACTTCTCTTCTTCTATTGCGTCTTCGTTCAATTTGTTCTCTATATCGAGCATTGAGATATAACGAAGACAAAGACGAGCTATCACCAGGTGAAAGCTGTTGCAAAGAAGACAAGAAGTCGAACACCTTCCTTGATGCTTCCTAAGAAGGTATTCCAGGAAACCGTTGTGGACGAACAGCACTTGGCCGTTCAAGATGTGGACAAATCCACTGAAAGCTCTATCAAGGTCTGAGGCTAGATCTTCGGCAATATCAAGCTGGATTTCGTTGAACGAGAGGATATGATCATCTGTTCCGAGTGCTAGGGCAATCGACAACTCGGAGATGGTAAGAGGTCGGATGGCATACATCATCCAGGAAAGCACCCGTTGGCCCCAGTCAGAACTTCTTTCAAGGTTTATTCCCATTATTTGATCATAGACATCATCTAGCTTGCTAAAAGATGTCAAGAGCTGCCCTATACTCCTTGTGGTTGACAGGACTTGGAGTTGGTACAAGAGCTCTGATACAAACTTTATAGTGTCGAAGGGCACTCCAACGCGATCGAGCAGCGCCTTGGCGTGCTCAATATATTTTGTGAACGTTGGGCGCCTATTGATTAGACGCTGAATCTCAACGTGCCCCAACTGCTTCATGTTGGCTTGATACTCCAGCACGGAGTCAAGATCGATTATAGGGGCTTCCGGCAAGCCTCCTATTATTCTACCATCATTCAAGGCAGTAACGATCAACCTGAAAGCAGGTTTTAGCGACTGACACAGCAGAATGTAGTCCTTGAGGAATTTGGCTCCTAGTGGATCACATTTATCAACTGAATCCACGACGCACACAATACCACCATACCCCGGGCAGCTAACAAGTGTACGAAAGAGGACCCATAGTCGATCTACTCGCACATTTGACCTTTCGTTGGGACGATCAGGGCTCGTAAAGACACCTGCGATGAGCTCGATATGACTAAATAGGTCGGGCCTACGACAAAGGATCTGGTAACTGAGCGTAGCAAACATTACGAAAGTGGTGCGTTGGCTCTCATCCTTTGTATCAAATGAGAAGTACATGACTTCAGGCTCGTTCGGATTAGAAAGGTGTTTTTCGCCGCGTGCCATATCCGTAATATGCGAGGTGAGCGTGGACCTCCCAGTGCCTTCTCTCCCCTGGATACGTAGGATACCATTCGAGTTCGCTTGCGTCCATTTATGGTATGCAGGGTTTTTTTCAAGCCATTCAAGCATTCCCGATCCCAGTACGGCAGTCGGCAGGCAGTCCTGTGGACTCGCGCTAAGGGAACGGAGGATTCGTAAAAATCGGAAATATTCTGTCGAGCGCTCTATGAAGCTGGTTAAAAAAACGACCAATTTTCACGCATTGGAGGTCAGTAAAAAAGAGGAACGTGTATCCTTACTTGGGAAGCTAGTTGCCTGTTTCACTATCAAGTCGAGCACCTCTTTCTCCTCCTCAACTTTGATGCTCAGTTTCGGCAGCTCGCAATGGGTCTTGTGTAGGCAACGCCTTTCTTCATTCGCTGTACCATATGTGGCAGAATATGCATTGATGATCTTGTTAAACTAACGTTAGGTACCTCTCTCCTATGAAGTATAGCTATGAGAAGAAGGATATTCGGGCATTCAGGGGAATACACACCGGCGCTGGGGGGACCAAGCGCTCTTCTTCATAAACGCTGATCATGTGGTATACCCTCGAAACCTCCCCGAAATCGTAGTTGATCCGCCTCATTGTGATGGCCAAAGTCTTCGCGATCTCGGAACAAATTATCTCTGGGCTATTCATTCCCGAAACAACAACGAGGTTCTGAGCCAGATGTATCCAAGAGGGGGTGTCGAGAGCGCGATGCGGCGTTCCGAAGAAAACCTTGATTTTGTGGATGATTAGTTGATATACTCTGAGCTCTATGGTTGTAACGGAATGACCGCCGGCGGTTTTGACGTCGGCAGTTAAAAATACAGATATACTCACAAGAGACGCAGTTGAAGCCACAATCGGCAAGAAACGCTTTTGGCCAAGGGCTATAGTCAAAGCCTAGATTCAGAACTGTGTTAGTTCGTCATGGTATTTATTAGATTTGAAAACCCAAACCTTCTTGATGATTAGACCGCCAACGTCGTGACCAATGAAGACTATGCCACGAGACGCATCCTAGTGTTCAGGTTAGTTCGTTTATCTCTTATTGGTATAGCTCAACCAGACGGATACCTGCCGTACATCGGTCTTCTTTTTCCTATCCACCAGGCCGCCTAGTAATTCTAGAGCCAGTCTCTGGATATCGGCGACCGTGATTTGCTGACTGTTCAACACATAATCGAAAGTCATGATGTCGGGTTGATCAATTAGAGCAGGAAGGCTATCATCCAGCCACGTCTCGGACCCCTCGCGTTCTCCACGGGAAGTCCATAACACAGCACGATTCCCCCGTAGTCCATGGACGGTAACAACACTAGTTGATAAGCACTTGTCAGTACTTTCACTAAATATACCGTGGGAACTTAGGCTCAGATATACTCATATGTTCGTGTTTCGGGATTTCTGTGATGATGTTTCGACGGCTCTTGGACGTGCACCTTCAATCCCAGACGCAAATCCATTCTGACCTCACGATAGTTGACTAACGTATTTTAATCAGTAATTGGCTGTAGGTAATTGTTCATCAATCTATACAAAACAAAAACCCCGTTCTCTCTTGTTAGGCCGATCTCAGGATTGCGAATTACATATATTCCAGCCATTAGCCACCCTTTAACTATCCGGATAGATGTTTGGGTAGCATTGCAAATTTAATATTATACAGCCAGATCTTATTTTAGAAACCTGGCAGCAGCTAGTCTAAACCCCGCACGTACCTTTGGTTGCCTGACACCTCGAGACCTTAGGTTGGTTGGTTGGTTGGTTGGTTGGTTGGTATATTTAACGCCGGAGGAGATAATATGTTTTAAACCTTTTTAAAGGTATGCGGTGTGTAAAGTTATGCCTTCGTTTTTAACGTAAGAAGGTACGACTAGAGTGGAACGAAGGTCTTTTTTACCTTAAAAAATTCTTTTTGCTGCAGATTCTATAGTAAGAAAATTTTTTTATTTAAGCTTAGTTATTATTATTTATTTAAAAAAAAAAAATCTGTATTAAAAAGGTAGATATTATAAATATTTAAATATAATAATATATAAGTACTAGCATATTAATACCTTTTGCCCCACTTTATTTAGCTATTTAAAGCTTTTAATTAGCTAAATTATGTTTAGCTTTTTTTTTTATTATTATAATTATAGCAGTATAGCTAAAATAAAAGCAGTTTTTTACTGTTTTTTTTATAATATACCAGGTTAACTATAATATACTTAATTAACTGCAATATATTTAATTAACTATAATATACCTAATTAACTATAATATACCTGCTTTGCTATAATATATTAGATTTAATACTATATGCTAAATTTTATATAATATACTAAATTAACTGCTATATATTAAATTAATAATTAAATTAGTTATTAAATAATAAACTAACTAACTAAATTAACTAATAGATTATATAATAAAAGATTTTATTTACTTAACCGCTGGTTTACCTAAATATAAAAGTACTTAGGTATAAAGCTATTAAATTAACTAACAGATTATATAATAAAAGATTTTATTTTTTAACCGCTGATCTACCTAAGTACAAAGGTACTTAGGTACAAAGCTACTAAATTAACTAACAGATTATATAATAAAAGATTCTATTTTTTTAACTGCTAATCTACTTAAATATAAAGGTATTTAGATATAAAGCTACTAAATTAATTAATAGATTATATAATAAAAGATTTTATTTTTTTAACCGCTAATCTATTTATATATAAAAATACTTAAATATAAAGCTACCTAAATATAATTTTTTAGTTTAAACTTTTTTTATATAATAAAATATTAGCAAATATTATAAAAATTATTAAATTATTAGCGTTTAGCCGGACTATCCGCCTTATAAAACTTTTTTATTAGTATAGCATTTTTTAAACTTATTTTATAATAAAAGCATTTTATATAGCAAAGTTGCTATAATATAAACATTATTTTTAAAGCTTTAATAAATAACTTTTAAATTTTAATAGCGCTAATTTTTATTATTTTAAAAAATATATAAAATATTTTAATATGTTTTAAAAAATGTTTTAAAGCTAAAAGCTATATTAACATATTTTAAAAAACGTTTTAAAGCTAAAAGCTATATTAGCTTAAACTAGTTATAAAGTCCGCCGTTTTAATTTTATATTAATAATAAGCTTAAACAGTATAAAAACTATTATATTATAAACTATATAATAATAAATAACTATTGCTATTTTAAATATAACTGTTATTATTTTAAATATTAAATATATTTTTTAATTTAAAAATTTAAATAAAGTTTTTAGTTATAAATAAAATATATAAAGCTTTAATGCCCTGGCTAGCAAATATTATTCGCTTTTTATTTTTATTTTTATAGCTATTAAAATTTAAATAATAAAAAACGTTACTATTATTAATATTAAAGTTTTTATATATTTTAGCTATAATAATTAATTAAGCGCCGGTAGCTATACTGCTAATAATGTTAGCTTTAACGTTTAATTAATTATTATAATATTATTTTAGTCGGCTTTAAAGCGAATTAGCTAATATATTAAACGTATAAGTCT
The DNA here is from genome assembly GCA_022578495.1 of Nemania sp. NC0429. Lineage (NCBI taxonomy): Eukaryota > Fungi > Ascomycota > Sordariomycetes > Xylariales > Xylariaceae > Nemania > Nemania sp. NC0429. The sequence continues at coordinate 246,999 of MU392214.1, forward strand.
ATTTTATATTAATTTTTTTTATATTAGTATTTAAAAATATAAATTAATATAATAACTAAATATTAATTATAAAACTAATTATATAAATTTTTTTAAAAATATAATATTTAACGGCTATAAAAGCTTATTTTTTATTAAAAGTTTTTTTAGCTTTAAAAATAGCCGGCTTTAGCTTGCTTAAAATATTAAAAACGCTAGCCTTTTTTAACTAGCTATTTTTAAAGTATAAAGTGCTAAAAACAATAAAAAAAAAACTATTTTAAAAAAATAAAAAATAAAAAAACATAAGCATAAAAAATAAAAAATAAAAAAATAAAAAAATAAAATATATAATAAATAAAAAAAAATAAAAAATAAAAAATAAAAAAATATAAACATAAAAAATAAAAAATAAAAAAATATAACTTTTTAACTGCTTAACTATAACTGCTATAAACTGCCGCTATAATATACTAAATAAACTATAATATATTTATTTTATTATAATATACTTATTTATTTTATTATAATATACCTATTTTATAGCGATATACTTATAATATACCTTTTTATTTTATTATAATATACTTACTTTACCGCGCTATATTAAATTTAATGCTATACGCTAAATTTTATATAATATATTAAATTAACTGCTATATATTAAATTAATAGTTAAATTAATTATTAAATAATAAACTAACTAATTAAATTAACTAATAAATTATATAATAAAAAATTTTATTTTTTTAACTACTAATTTATTTAAGTATAAAAGTACTTAAATATAAAGCTATTAAATTAATTAATAAATTATATAATAAAAAATTCTATTTTTTTAACTGCTAATTTACTTATATATAAAAATATTTAAATATAAAGCTACTTAAATATAATTTTTTAGTTTAAACTTTTTTTATATAATAAAATATTAGCAAATATTATAAAAATTATTAAATTACCGGCGTTTAATTAAAATATTATTAACATTTTTTAAAAGCGGACTACTTACTTTATAAAACTTTTTTATTAATATAATATTTTTTAAACTTATTTTATAATAAAAACATTTTAAATAGTAAAATTGCTATAATATAAACATTACTTTTAAAGCTTTAATAAATAACCTTTAAGCTTTAATAGCGCTAATTTTTATTATTTTAAAAAATATATAAAACATTTTAACATAGCATATATAGCGCTAATTTATAAGCTATTATTTGCACTAGCTATTTTATGCTTAGCTTATTAATATTAAAAGCACTTTTTTAATGCTCGCATTAAACATAAAATTAAAAAACTAATAATTATATATATTATAATTTAATATTATAGTTAAAGCTAAAAATATTTATTAATATTTATAATTATTAGTTTTTTATAACTAACATATTACCCGAGCAAAAGCAGCAAACCTTTATAATAAAAATAAAAATAATTAAAGCTATATATAAATATTAACAAAAAAACAGTTTAAAGCTTTAATTAAATACTAATTTTATTTAATAAACCGAAAATTTATTTAGCTATAATTAATATTTAATTTAAGCTTTAAACTGTTTTTTTATTAATATTTATATATAGTTTTAATTATTTTTATTTTTATTATAAAAGCTTGCTATTTTTACTTAAACAATATATTAGTTATAAAAAACTAATAATTATAAATATTATAATTTAATATTATAATTAAAGCTATAAAATAAAAAGCAGTTTTTTTAAAAATAAAAAATTTTACTAAGCGGTATAAGCCCGCACTAATCGCTTTAGGCTTAGCTTATTAACACTAAAAGCATTTTTTTAACGCTTGCTATAAAATAAAAAACAATTATTTTAAAAATAAAAAAAAAAAAGCTTTTTTTATTTTATAATACGCTAATGCTAATTTTAAAAAAAAAAGCTTATATAAACTTCGTTAAATTTAGCATATAGGCTATTATATCCTAATTATTAGCTATATTATTTAAAAATTAAAAAGTACTCTAGCTGCAGTTAATAACCTAACTTATATAGCGCTTTTATTAATAATATTACATTTTTTATAAACTTTTTTAAAATCGGTCGACTTTTAAATATAAGCTATATTAGCACAGTTTTACCTGCTTTTTTTAATTTAATATTCCGCCGCTAACTATTACTCTTTTTTTATAACCGCTTATTTTTTATATAATTATATATATTTTTCTACCAATATAACAATATTTTTTTAATAATTATTTCGGCTATAATATATTTATAATAAAATAGCAAAGCTATATTTATATTATATGCACTAATAAAATTTATTATTTTAAAATTAAACTATTGTTTAATTAAATATTATATATGCTATTTTATTATATATTATAGCTAAAATTAGCTTTACATTAAAATAGTATATAAAAAGTGCTAGCAAAGCGGTTATAAAATAAATTAATACTAACTAAATAAAATAAAACCTCGTTATTATTATCTATAACTTTAATATATTAATATATATAACAGACTTTCTGGTTAAATTATAATAGCAAACTTAAAAAAATAAAAAATTCTGCTAAGCGGTATACATTATGCGCTAGCCGCTTTAAACTTAGCCTATTAACGTTAAAAATATTTTTTAACGTTTGCTATAAACTAAAAAGCAGTTATTTTAAAGGTAAAAAAAAAAAAAATCGGCGCATAGGCTATCGCATCTTAATTATTAATTTAACTAAAAATAAAAATAAGCAAAAAAAAATATTTAAATATAAAAGCTATATAATCCGAAAATTAAAAAATATTCTAGCTATAGTTAATAACCTAACTTATACAGCGCTTTTATTAATAATGTCGCATTTTTTATAAACTTTTTTAAAGTCGACCTTTAATTAATTAGCAATAGTAAAAAAACGCTTAAAAAATCGAAAATAAAAAAATGCTGGTTTAGCATTAAAAACACTACTAATACTAGCTTATGCGCTCGACAATAAGGTCTTATAATATATTTATAATAAAGTAGCAAAGCTATATTTATATTATATATACTAATAAAATTCATTATTTTAAAATTAAACTATTATTTAATTAGATATTATATATACTGTTTTATTATATATTATAGCTAAAATTAGCTTTATAGCGGGATAGTATATAAAAGGTGCTAGCAAAGCGGTTATAAAATAAATTAATACTAACTAAACAAAATAAAACTTTATTATTATTATTTATAACTTTAATATATTAATATATACGGCAGACTTTTTAATTAAATTATAATAGCAAACTTAAAAAGGTAAAAGATTTTGCTAAGCGCTATATATTATGCGCTAGCCGCTTTAAAATTAGCCTGTTAATGCAGAGCGCACTTTTTTAACGCTTATATTAAGCGTAGGGCTAAAAAACTAACAATTATAGGTATTATAGTTTAGTGCTATAGTTAAAGCTATAAAATAAAAAGCAGTTGCTTTAAAAATAAAAAAAAAAAAAGCTTTTTTTTTTAAAAAAAAGCCTACGCTAACTTTATTAAACTTAGCGCGCAGGCCATTATATCCTAATTATTAATTTAATTAAAAATAAAAACGAGCAAAAAAAAATATTTAAATATAAAAGCTATATTATTTAAAAATTAGTAAGTACTTTAGCTGCAGTTAATAACCTAACATTCCGCCGCTAACTATTCCGCCGCTAACTATTACTTTCTTTTTATAACCGCCCGTTTTTTATATAGTTATATGTGTTTTTTTATAAATATAACGGTATTTTTATTATATAAAATATATTTATTAAAGTCTTACAGCGGCTATATAATAAATATAGTTAGCAGTTTTTTTATATTTTAAATTTTTATAAAAATTGCTGGTCGAAAAATATAATAATTTAAAACATTAAGCTAATATAATATCGTTATATATATAAAAAGCTACTATATATAAAAAATAAACTATATATTTTATATAATATTAATAAAAGCGACGCTAAGTTTAAAAACGACTAAGCTATAGTTAAGATTTTAGTATAAAAAGTTATTTATATTTACATTTTTATATAAACTAATAATGCCTTTCTATTTTATAAATTTAATCGGCAGCAGTAAAAAAACGTTTAGAAAATTAAAAACAAAAGAATGCTAGTCTAGCGCTAAAAACACTATTAGTACTAGCGCTCGACAATAAAAAGGTTTTATAGCAGTGCTGTTATGCATTTTAAATTAACTGATATTATAAACAGCTATTTTAAAATTATTAATAATAAGCTATAAAATTAGTTTTATAGTAAAATAGTATACGGAGGGTTTTAGCAAAGCGGTTATAAAATAAATTATAATCTGCAGTTTTTATATGCTAAAACAGTAATAATTAAGCAAAAATATTATAGCAGGCGCTAATTATAAGTTTATATTTAAATAAAAACAAAACTAAAATAATATATTAAAGCCGCGACTAAAAATATACAGCAGATAATATATTTTGTAGTGCTAAAAGTATATCGCGCGGTAAGCACCGGGCTAAACTATATCTAAGTTTTACCTGCGACTTAAATAAAGCAGTAGCTAAAGCTTATAAAAAAACTTTTTTTTATATTTTAATAAAGCAGATAAATAGGTTTAATATAATTAAAAATTTAAAAAATTTAATAAAATATATAGATTTTTTATATAGGTAAAATAGGTTTTTTTTTAAGCTAATAATTAATTTTAATTAATATAAATATATTTTCGCTATATTAATTTTTTTTACTTTTTTATATTTATTAAAGCAAAAATAATAAAGTAAATATAGCCGCTTTTTTTTTATATAAAAAAATGTTTAAATAATAGCGTTTAAAAATTATAACTAATAAATAAACTTTTAATTTATAATACCTGCCTTTTTTATATTATTGTTATAATATTTGCTATTGCCTTTTTATTATATAGATTTAATCGGCAATAGTAAAAAAACGTTTAAAAAATTGAAAATAAAGGAATGCTGGTCTAGCGCTGGAAACACTACTAGTACTAGCCTATGCATTCGATAATAAGGTTTTATAATATATTTATAATAAAATAGCGAGGCTATACCTACGTTATATGCACTAATAAAATTCATTATTTTAAAATTAAACTACCGTTTAATTAGGTATTATATATGCTGTTTTATTATATATTATAGCTAAAATCAGTTTTGCGGCGGGATAGTATATAAAAGATGCTAGTAAAGCGGTTATAAAGTAAATTAATATTAACTAAGCAAAATAAAACTTTATTATTATTATTTATAACTTTAATATATTAATGCATATAGTAGACTTTTTAAATAAATAGTTATAATAGTAAATTTAAAAAGGTAAAAAATTTTGCCGGGCGGTGTACGTTATGCGCTAGCCGCTTTAAGCTTAGCCTGTTAACACAGAGTGCAGTTTATTTGGTGTGTTAGAGTTATAGTTAATAAAAATTAGTTGGTTAGGTTTAGCGTTTATACTAGCTGTTTTAAAGTTAGCCTTTAAAAACGAAAGCTTTTTTTACACCTGGTTTGAAAAGGCCTTTAATATTTTAATGTTAAGCTTTATTTTAAATACTTTAAAATTAATAATTTTTTTTTTTTACTGTTTTTTTAATCGTAATAATTATAATTATAATTAAAATAATCGTAATTAAAGCTAAAACAAACGTTTAAATAACTTATAGCGTAACGGCAGCAACGACCGATAATATAACTTTAATTATAATTATAACTATAATTAAAATCGAAATTATAATGCTTTCGTTTTTAACGTAAAAAGGTATGACTAAAGTAAAATAAAGGTTTTTTTTACTTTAAAAAATTCTTTTCGCTACAGATTCTATAGTAAGAAAAATTTCCTATTTAGGCCTAGTCATTATTACCTATTTAAAAAAAAAAATCCGTATTAAAAAGGTAAATATTATAAGTATTTAGGTATAACAGTATATAGGTACCAGCGTATTTATACTTTCCGCCCCACTTTATCTGGCCTTTAAAGCCTTTAATTAGCTAAATTATACTTAGCTTTTATTTATTTTTTTATTACTGTTATTATAGCAGCATTGCCAAAGTAAAAAGCGGTTTTCTGCTGTTTTTACTGCAATGCACTTAGTTAACTATAATACACTCGATTAACTATAATACATTTAATTAACTATAATGCATCTGCTTTGCCGCAATGCACTAAATTTAATACCATGCGCTAAATTTCATATAATATACTAAGTTAACTGCTATATATTAAATTAACAGTTAAATTAGTTATTAAATAATAAACTAACTAACTAAATTAACTAATAAATTATATAATAAAAGATTTTATTTGCTTAACCGCTGGTCTACCTAGGTATAAAAGTACTTAGGTATAAAGCTACTAAATTAATTAACAGATTATATAATAAAAGATTTTATTTTTTTAACCGCTGATCTATCTGGGTATAAAGGTACTTAGGTACAAAGCTACTGGATTAACTAACGGATTATATAGTAAAAAATTCTATTTTTCTAACTGCTGATCTACCTGTGTACAAAGGTACTTAGGTACAAAGCTACCTAGGTACAGTCTTTTAGTTTAAACCTTTTTTATATAATAAGATATTGGCGAACATTGCAAAGGTTATTAGGTCACCGGCGTCCGGCCGGACTACCCGCCCTGTAAAACTCTTTATTATAGCTTGATTAGGATATTAATGTTGTTGGAGGGAAGAAGTCTAGTACCAGGCATCCACCGTGAGGGGTAGCCCTTATACACTGTCCGTCGTACCTGCCCACATTCGGCCAAACTCCCTACCGCGAGCACCGCAAAGGTAAACCTATCAGACCAACCGAATTATCATAAAAACCCTCCATTTCGACCATTCGTACGAAGTAACCGTTTAACCTTTAATATACTAGACGGCCGGCGTGCCTTTACCCGAACCTTTTTAATACTTTCCGGCCCCGAAATATGGGTAAAAACCGGCAAGGTGTACGTAAAATTATTAGCGCAAACGTCGTTAAACTATGGCTTTAATCCGACATCTTGTTCTCCGAGGACCGTAGTCAATATAATGAATTATAGAGATAAAAGGAGAGTATGTGCAGTCTTCTCCGGGTACAGAGTAGGTGGCGAGCCGAGTGCTCGAGCCTGTACAAACGAACCGAGTGAGTGTATGCTTTTAACGGCAGAGAGATCCGTGACGTAGACGGTATTATCGGAGGTATAAATGCATTATATGTCTTTTCCCGCGATAAGACCAACCGGCAGCAAAGTAGCGATCGTGCAGCTCTTACCAATTATTGCAGCTTAATTAGGATATTAATGTTGTTAGAGGGAAGAAATCTAATACCAGGCATCCACCGTGAAAGGTAGCCCTTATACACTGTCCGTCGTACCTGCCCACATTTTCTGTTAGTATAGCATTTTTTAAACCTACTCTATAGTAAAAGCACCTCATATAGCAAAGTCGCTATAGTATAAACATTACCTTTAAAGCTTTAGTAAACGACCTTTAAGCTTTAATAGCGTTAACTTTTATTATTTTAGGAAATATATAAAATATTTTAACATATTTTAAAAAACGCTTTAAAGCTAAAAGCTATACTAATATGTTTTAAAAAATGCTTTAAAGCTAAAAGCTATATTAGTTTAAACTAGTTATAAAGTCCGCTGTTTTAATTTTACGCTAATAATAAGCTTAAACGGTATAAAAACTATTATATTATAAACTATATAATAGTAAGTAACCGTTGCTATTTTAAATATAACTGTTATTATTTTAAGTGTTAAATACACTTTTTAATTTAAAAATTTAAACGGGGTTTTTAGTCGCAAATAAAGTATATAAAGCCTTAGTGCCCCGGCTAGCAAGTGCTGCTTATTTTTTATTTTTATTTTTATAGCTATTAAAACCTAAATAATAAAAAACGTCGCTATTATTAATATTAAAGTTTTTATATATTTTAATTATAACGATTAACCAGGCGCTAATAGCTATGCTGCCGGTAATGCTAGCTTTAGCGCTTAATTAATTATTATAATATTATTTTAGTCGGCTTTAAAATAAATTAGCTAATATATTAAATATATAAGTTTATTTTATATTAACTTTTTTTATGCTAACATTTAAAAATATAAATTAATATAATAATTAAATATTGACTATAAAACTAACTATATAGGTTTTTTTAAAAGTATAATATTTAGCGGCTATAAAAGCTTATTTTTTATTAAAGGTTTTTTTAGCTTTAGGAGTAGCCGGCTTTAGCTTGTTTAAAGTGTTAAAAATGCTGGCTTTTTTTAGCCGGCTATTTTTAAAGCATAAAGTGCTAAAAATAATAAAAAAAAAACTATTTTAAAAAAATAAAAAATAAAAAAATATAAATATAAAAAATAAAAAACGGAAAAATATAAAAATAAAATGTATAATAAATAAAAAAAAATAAAAAATAAAAAATAAAAAAACGTAAGTATAAAAAATAAAAAATAAAAAAATATAGCTTTTTAATTGTTTAACTATAACTGTTATAAACTGCCGCTATAATATATTAAATAAACTATAATATATTTACTTTATTATAATATACCTATTTACTTTACTATAATGCACCTATTTTATAATAATATACCTACAATATACCTTTTTATTTTATTATAATATATTTATTTTATTGCGCTATATTAAATTTAATGCTATATATTAAATTTTATATAATATATTAAATTAACTGCTATATATTAAATTAATAATTAAGTTAATTATTAAATAATAAACTAACTAATTAAATTAATTAATAAATTATATAATAAAAGATTTTATTTTTTTAACCGCTAATCTATCTAAGTATAAGAATACTTAGGTATAAAGCTATTAAATTAATTAATAGATTATATAATAAAAGATTTTATTTTTTTAACCGCTAATTTACCTATATATAAAGATATTTAAATATAAAGCTACTTAAATACAATTTTTTAATTTAAACTTTTTTTATATAATAAAATATTAGCAAATATTATAAAAATTATTAAATTACCGGCGTTTAACTAAAATATTATTAATATTTTTTAAAAGCGGACTATCTGCCTTATAAAACTTTTCTATTAATATAGCATTTTTTAAACCTATTTTATAATAAAAGCACTTTAAATAGCAAAGTTGCTATAATATAAACATTATTTTTAAAGTTTTAATAAATAACCTTTAAGCTTTAACAGCACTAACTTTTATTATTTTAAAAAATATATAAAATATTTTAGCATAGTATATATAGCGCTAATTTATAAACTACCGCTTATGCTAGCCGTTTTACGCTTAGCCTATTAATGCTAAAAGCACTTTTATAACGCTCGCATTAAATATAAAGCTAAAAAACTAATAATTACACGTGTTATAATCTAATATTATAGTTAAAGCTAAAAATATTTATTAATACTTATAATTACTAGTTTTTTATAACTAATATATTGCCTAGGCAAAAATAACAAGCTTTTATAATAAAAATAAAAATAATTAAAGCTATATATAAATATTAGCAAAAAAACAGTTTAAAGCTTTAATTAAATACTAATTTTATTTAATAAACTAAAAATTTATTTAGCTATAATTAATATTTAATTTAAGCTTTAAACTGTTTTTTTGCTAATATTTATATATAGCTTTAATTATTTTTATTTCTATTATAAAGGCTTGCTATTTTTGCTTAGACAATATATTAATTATAAAAAACTAATAATTATAAATATTATAGTTTAATGCTATAGTTAAAGCTATAAAATAAAAAGCAGTTTTTTTAAAAGTAAAAGATTTTGTTAAGCGGTATAGGCCTGCATTAGTCGCTTTAGGCTTAGCCTGTTAACATTAAAAGCACTTTTTTAACGTTTGCTATAAAATAAAAAGCAGTTGCTTTAAAAATAAAAAAAAAAAAAAGCTTTTTTTATTTTATAATATATTAATGCTAATTTTAAAAAAAAAAGCTTATGCAAACTTTATTAAACTTAGCGCGCAGGCTATTATATTTTAGTTATTAGCTATATTATTTAAAAATTAAAAAGTATTTTAACTGCAGTTAATAACCTAACTTATATAACGCTTTTGCTAATAATGTTATATTTTTTATAAACTTTTTTAAAATTAGTCGACTTTTAAATATAAACTATATTAGCTCGGTTTTACCTGCTTTTTTTAATTTAATATCCTGCCGCTAACTATTAATCTTTTTTTATAACCGCCTATTTTTTATACAGTTATATATATCTTTTTACTAATATAATAGTATTTTTTTAATAACTATTTCGGCTATAATATATTTATAATAAAATAGCGGGGCTATACCTACGTTATATACACTAATAAAATTTATTATTTTAAAATTAAACTATTATTTAATTAAATATTATATATGCTGTTTTATTATATATTATAGCCGAAATTAGCTTTATGCTAAAATAGTATATAAAAAGTGCTAGCGAAGCGGTTATAAAGTAAATTAGTACTAACTAAGCAAAATAAAACTTTATTATTATTATTTATAACTTTAATATATCGATATATATAGTAAACTTTTTAGTTAAGTTATAATAGCAGACTTAAAAAAGTAAAAAATTCTGTTAAGCGGTGTACGTTATGCGCTAGTCGCTTTAAGCTTAGCCTGTTAATACTAAAAGCACTTTTTTAATGCTCGCTATAAAATAAAAAATAGTTGCTTTAAAAATAAAAAAAAAAAAAGCTTTCTCTGTTTTATAGTACGCTAATGCTAATTTTAAAAAGAAAGGCTTATATAAACTTTGTTAAACTCAGCGCGCGGGCTATCGCATCTTAATTATTAATTTAACTAAAAATAAAAACAAATAAAAAAAAATATTTAAATATAAAAGCTATATGATTTAAAAATTAAAAAGTATTTTAGCTATAGTTAATAATTTAATTTATACAGCGCTTTTGCTAATAATGTCGCATTTTTTATAAACTTTTTTAAAATCGACTTTTAATTAATTAATAATAGTAAAAAAACGCTTAAAAAATCGAAAATAAAAAAATGCTGGTTTAGTGCTAAAGATATTATTAGTACTGGCCTATGCGCTTAATAATAAGGTTTTATAATATATTTATAGTAAAGTAACAAAGCTATACTTATATTATATACACTAATAAAATTTATTATTTTAAAATTAAACTACTGTTTAATTAGGTATTATATATGCTATTTTATTATATATTATAGCTAAAATTAGCTTTACAGCGAGATAATATATAAAAAATGCTAACAAAGCGGTTATAAAATAAATTAATACTAACTAAGCAAAATAAAACCTTATTATTATTATTTATAACTTTAATATATTAATATATACGGCAGACTTTTTAGTTAAATTATAATAGCAGACTTAAAAAAGTAAGAAATTCTGCCAGGCGCTATATATTATGCGTTAGCCGCTTTAAAATTAGCTTATTAATACAGAGCGCATTTTTTTAACGCTTGCATTAAATATAAGGCTAAAAAACTAGCAATTATAAATATTGCGGTTTAATGCTATAATTAAAGCTATAAAATAAAAAGCAGTTATTTTAAAAATAAAAAAAAAAAAAGCTTTTTTATTTAAAAAAAAGCCTATGCTAACTTTATTAAACTTAGCGCGTAGGCCATTATATCCTAATTATTAATTTAACTAAAAATAAAAATAAATAAAAAAAAGTATTTAAATATAAAAGCTGTATTATCTAAAAATTAATAAGTATTTTAGCTATAGTTAATAACCCGACATTTTGCCGCCAACTATTCTGCTGCTAACTATTATTTTTTTTTTATAACCGCTTATTTTTTATATAATTATATATATTCTTTTATAAATATAACAGTATTTTTATTATATAAGGTATATTTATTAAAGTCCTACAGCGGCTATATAATAAATATAGCTGGCAGTTTTTTTATATTTTAAATTTTTTTATAAATCGCTAGTTAAAAAATATAATAGTTCGGGGCACTAAGCTAATATAATATTAATATATATATAAAAAGCTACTATATACAAAAAATGAACTATATATTTTATATAATATTAATAAAAATAATAATAGATTTAAAAATAATTAAGCTATAATTAAAATTTTAATATAAAAAATTATTTGCATTTACGCTTTTATATAAACTAATAATGCTTTTTTATTACATAAATTTAATCGGCAATAGCGAAAAAACGCTTAAAAAATCGAAAATAAAAAAATGCTAATTTAGCGCTAAAAATATTATTAGTACTGGCCTATGCACTTAATAATAAAAAGGTTTTATAGCAGTGCTATTATATATTTTATATTAATTAATATTATAAACAGCCATTTTAAAATTGCTAACAATAAGCTATAAAATTAGTTTTGCGGCGAAATAGTATATAAAAAGTGCTAGCAAAGCGGTTATAAAATAAATTATAATTTATAATGTTTTTTTTATTTTATTTTATTTATTAAGTCGAGATTATATGCTAAAACAGTAATAACTAAGTAAAAATATTATAGCAAGCGCTAATTATAAGTTTATATTTAAATATAATATATTAAAACTATAACTAAAAATATATAGCAGATAATATATTTTATAGTGCTAAAAGTGCATTGCACGGCAAGCACCGGGCTAGACTATATTTAAATTTTGCTTATAATTTAAATAAAGCAGCAGCTAAAGCTTATAAAAAAACTTTCCCCTACGCTTTAATAAAACAGATAAACATATCTAATATAATTAAAAATTTAAAAAACTTAATAAAACATATAAATTTTTTATATAAATAAAATAAGTTTTTTTTTAAGCTAATAACTAACTTTAATTAATATAAACATATTTTTACTATATTAATTTTTTTTACTTTTTTACGTTTATTAAAGCAAAAATAATAAAATAAATATAGCTGCTTTTTTTTTATATAAAAAAATGCTTAAATAACGGCGTTTAAAAATTATAACTAATAAACAAACTTTTGGCCTGCAATACCTGCCTTTTTTATATTATTATTATAGTACCTGCTATTGCTTTTTTATTGCATAAATTTAATTAGCAACAATAAAAAAACGTTTAAAAAATCGAAAATAAAGAAATGCTGGTCCAGCGCTAAAAATACTATTAGTACTAGCGTATACGCTTAACAATAATAAAAAAATGCTAGTCTAGCGCTGGAAACACTATTAGTACTAGCGTACGCATTTAATAATAAGGTTTTACAATATATTTATAATAAAATAGCAAAGCTATATTTATATTATATATACCAATAAAATTCATTATTTTAAAATTAAACTACCGTTTAATTAGATATTATATATGCTGCTTTATTATATATTGCAGCTAAAATTAGCTTTATAGCAAAATAGTATGCAGAAAGTGCTAACAGAGCAGTTATAACGTAAATTAGTACTAACTAAAAAAAATAAAACCTTATTATTATTATTTATAACTTTAATATATTAATATATACAGCAGACTTTTTAAATAAACGGTTATAATAACAGACTTAAAAAGGTAGAAAATTCTGCTGGGCGGTGTATATTATGCGCTAGCCGCTTTAGGCTTAGCCTGTTAATGCAGAGTGCAGTCTATCTAGTATATTGAAGTTGCGGTAAATAAAAATCGGTTAGTCGGGTCTAGCGCTTATACTAGCCGTTCTAGGGTTAGCTTTTAAAAACAAAGGCTCTTTTTACACCTGGTTTAAAAAGGCCTCTAGTTAAAATAAAAGCTAAAACGACTAACGATATAATTTTAGTTATAATTGCTATAATAGCAGTTAAAATTGTTATAATAATTAAAATTGCCGTAATAATAGCCGAGACCGTTATAATAATAATTGCAACCGCTATAATAGCAGTCGTAACCGACGAAATAGTAGCTATAACCGCTGCAATAATAACCGCAATAATAATTGCAATTAAATACATTTTATGCAATTATTTAATAAAAAAACTTTAAATAGCGAAAAAACGTTAAAAACTAATAAGCATTAAAAAATATAGTTTTTTTATTATTTAAACACTGCTTTTATATATTATTGCTATTATAATTAATATAAATCATTAGCTATTTTTTGCTTATATTAAAAGGTATATAAGCTAAAGGTACGCTTTAAATAAATTAGCATTTTTTTATCTGTTAATCCGAGCCGCCGCACTTATAAATATTACACCTAAAAGCTTTTTTTATATAACCTGTTATTTTAGCACCTATATAGTTATACCGCTATAAAAAAAATATAATTTAAAAATTTAAAAAAACTTTAAGCTATAATTTTATTTTTTATATTAAAAGCGAGGTTTTTAAAAGCAAAAATTTTCTGTTTTGCTTAAGCAAGGTCTTTAACGCGGAAATGCCTATAATTAAAGCCTTTAGCATAAATAAAATTAATAAGGCTTTTTAGTCTAGCTATACCTATTTGTGCTTTAAGGCACGCTTTATTTTTAAAGTGGAAAATATAAAAGTATACGCCGATTTTAGCACTAAAAAAATTATAATTAAGCGGTCGCACTTAAATATTTTTAAATATACCACTAAAAAATAAAAAAAAGTTATAACTACTATAAATAATATTAAAGTTATTTTAACCGACTAAACTATTTTTATTTTTTATATTTAAAATATAAATAAATTAGGCTAGCTTTATATTATTAAGCATAAAAAAAAATAAATTATAAAAAACTACTTTTAGCCGGGCATACTTATTAGTAATAATTTTTTATATTTATATAATTTCGTTATTAACTATAATAATAGCACGATTATTTTTAAAAATTTTAATAATTTTATTATACTTATAAAAATTATTATTTATAGTTTAAAATATATATAAAAAATAATTAATAAAAAAAACGTTATTTTATAAAGTAAAAAAAGCGCTTATTTATAAATAAAATATAAACCTTTGCTTAAAAATTATAACTTTTATTTTATAGCTATTTATAAAAATTTTATAAATATTTTTATTAACGCTTATATTTTTAAAATAGTACTTATAATAAATAATGCCGACGTTTTAATTAAAATTAAAAAAAGTATTAAACTAGGCTAAATATAAAAAAACTATAATAACAGTATATATATTAGCTTATAAAAAAAAGCTTTAAAAATTTTAGTTTTTATAATAGCTTTATTAGCTAGGCTTTTAAATTATTTTATTACTTTTTTAGCCGCAGATAAAATAATAACTTTAATAAACGCTAAATTTAATATATTTTTTATTATAACAGCATTAGCTACTAATAATATTTTAAATATATTTGCAGCTATTTTAAATAAGCTAGCTTTTTAGTTTTTTTTTTTATAACTTTTATAAAAAAAGCGAAAATACCTTTTTAACTAATGTTATATTTAACGTAATTTTAAATATAAAAAACGAGCTATTTTTAAAAGCATATACGCTTATACCGGACCAGCCACCCGAAATTTTTAATTAATTGCTTAAAATTTTTAACTTTTTTATTAGCTTTGGTATTAAAAAACCGACCGATTTTTCCGAGCAAGTTATAAAAAATAAAATATATATTTATTTTAAAAAAGCCTCGGAGGCTTTTAAATTTAATAAAATCGTTTAATTTTATAATATATAAATAAATTATAATAAAGTTATTATTTTTAAAAAAGATTAGCTAAAAGTTTTTTTAATAAATAATTAATAAAAAGCAAAGCTAAATATACACTTTTATTTTTTTAATCGTTATAATATAAAAGTTTTTAACGCTATATATAACGTTTTTTATAAAAAAAGTTATATAATTTAAGTAAATAAAGCTATTTTTTTTATATATTCTATTTTCGTTATATAATAAAAAGTTTATAATTAAAATAAAAAATAAATAATTATAAACTTTTAAGCTTTTAATAAGGTGGCAGTGCTAAATAGCTACTTATTGCCTTTATAATATAAAATTATCGGCAGTTTATTAAAAAAGCGATATATTATTATAATAAATGCTACCGGTTTTTTTTATTAGTTTAAAATATATTTAGCACACTATAACCGGTTTATAATAATTAGTCCGTAAAAAATCGAAAAATCGAACGTAGCGCTAATAAAGTTTTAAAATTCGTTTATGTATATATAAAAGTATATAAACCGGTTATTTAAAAGCTATTCCTACTATTACTACGCTTTTATTAATAATATAATTATTTTTTTAAATATTTTCAACGAGCATATCGCACATTTAAATACTATATTCGGCTTATTTTAAATAAAAAATATCGCTATATTACTAAAAAAGTCGTTTATTAAATACTTTTCGGTCGAGCTATTCGGTTTTTACGTCGACGCTTTTGGCATATTAACCACAGCTAAAAAAATATAAGCTTTTAAACAGCTCGCTTTTTTAGACTTTTTTAAATTATTAAAAAATTATTTTAAAACTAGCAGATTTTTATATAGTTTTTTATTTTATTATGCATAGCTAGCTAAACTTTTATAAAAATATAAAACGGCCTTTTTTATTAAAAAAAAAAAAAAAAAATATTTAATAATAACTTTAATCGTTATAAACATTTTATTTAATTTACTTTTTATTTTTTTATTTTAGCCGAGTTAGCTTTTTTTAAAGCTATATAGGAAGCTATATATTAAAAAACTATAATATATTATTATAACCCCGATAAGCTTTTTTTTTTTAAATTAACAGATTTTAAAAGCGAAAATTTAAAGTAATGCTATTTTATATAGTAAAAAGCTATAAATGGAGTCCTAATACTATAATTCCCGCGAATAAAATATAGCCAGTATTATATTTAAACAAATGCTTATTTAAAGCCAAAACTCGGTATAGCTTTTTAAAGCTAAAAATAGCATGCTTAATTTAAACAGTAAAAAAGCTTTATATTATTATTTACTTTAACACCTAATTTATAATTATATTAATAAACTATTTGTTTATTAAAAAAATTATAAATTAAATTATTTTAAACATTTTAACTACTAATTGCGCTAACTACCGTTTAGTTAACTTATTAGTATACTTATCGCAGTACGAATTATAAGTTTACTACTTACCTAGACAACTTAACTATATTTTTAACGCTTTTAGCCGGCTAAAAACAGTATAAAATGCTATTAACGCTGTAAATAAGTTATAGCGTTTAAATAAACCTGCTATTTTAAACTTTATTTAAAATATTATTAAAGCCATTTTTGCTTAAAACGTTATAAAATATATAATTAAAGCTATTATAAATAAAAATTAAAAACGTCATTTTAAGCTCGCTTATAAAGCAAATACCTAATATAATAAAATTTTTAATAAATTATTTTTTAAAAAGCTTTATATTAATAATAAAAGCGTTATTATTTTTTTTAAACTTAGGCACTTTTTTTATATTATTAACAGCTTTATTTACAATATATACACCGGAGTTAAACGCTTTTATATACCGCACAGCATAATTAAAAAAATGCTAAAAACAGTATATAATAAAAAATACCACGCTAAACTAAACCATATAATATATAACCTAAAGTTATACTTAATATACTATAAATTATAGCTAATAAAAAAATACGTTAAATATTGCCTAAATTATAAATTTAATTATATTAATTAGACTAAAGCTATAAAAATTTTTTAGCTAATCTATTTTAAATATATCTTGCTAATATAAACTATCGCTATTAATTTTATTTTTTTTTTACTTTTAATTAAATTAGCAAATACTTTTTAATAATTAATAAACAAAGCTTATTATAAAGTTTATAACTATATAATAATAATATTTTACTTAACTTTAAAGCGTTCGCTGTTTATTTTTAAAAATAAAAAATATACTGCTAAAAAGTGGGCCACTGTTTTAATTAAACAGCTACTGCTTATTAATTAAAAAATATTTTAAAAAATTATTTTTAATTAAAACCGAAAATTTATTTTTAACTTATAAAAAAGTATATAAAAAGCTATAAATACTAAGCTGCTAATAATTACAGCATATTATTTTTAAAAAAACGAGCTTTTAAAATAAAAAAACCAAACTATTAAAATTACTTTATATTTTTATAACTTTATTAACCTTAAGTCTAATTAGCTCGAAATTATTTTAATTTTATAATAAAATTTAAATATAATAAAAAACTAAGCTATATAGTTAATATTATATAAACAGTTATTTAAATTTCGACTACTTAAACCGTTTAATATAATTATAAGCGCCGACTTAAAGTTTAATAAAACTTTATAAAAAGTGCAAGCATTATAAAACTATTTATAATAAAATGCTAACCTAGCGATAGACTTTGCCGCCGTATAAATAAAAAAATATTATAATAAAAAGCATTAAATGCTAAAGTTTTAGCTTAAAAATAAGGTTTTGCTATAATTTTATAATAGCTATTATTTGCTTGGCCGGCTTTTTTATAAATACTTTTAATAAAAAGCCGGCCTTTAAACTATTATTTAAAAAATTAATAATTTAGCGTATAAATTAAACTTTCCTAAGCATTACTATATATACCTTATAATCTTTATCGTTTAATTATAGCTAATGTATAGCAATAATAATCTTTTTTAGCGTACCACTTTTTTATTAAAGCTAATAAAAGCTAATTAACACTTTAATAAAAAAAATAAAAAAAAAGTATATAAAATAAAAATCGTGCTATATTATTACTTTAACTAAAAAAAAACAGATTTAATTATTTAATTAAATAAAAAAAATAAAGCTATAAATATAACCGTTGGCACTCCGAAAGCTATCTACGGCACTTTTAAAAGTTAATTAAAAAATATTAAAGTTGCTACGGACTTTAACCCGAACTGCCTTTTAAAACTTAAAAAGGCAACATAAACGCTAAACTTAAAACCGCTAGTAAGCGTTAAAGGCGGCTATATAAAGATATATTTATAAAAAAAGCTACTTTTAAAACGAGACATAGTTTTTAAAATTATTAATAAACTGTAAAAATTAGCGAAGCTATATTAAGAAATAAATACAGAGCTATTAAAAGCAATAGTTTTTTTTTTTATCCTTTAGCACTTTAATAAAAACTTATAAAGGTCCTGTTTCATAAATAATTATTAAAAGCTATTAAAAAATAAATCTTATACTATTTACCTTTAGGCTAGCAGCCGTTAGCTAGCTATAAATTAAATAAGCGCACTAGCGTGCATACTTATAGCTAGAATTTTTTAGCTAAGTAAATCCTCTACCTATTTTTTAATTCTATATTTTCTGTTTTACTATTTTATTATTATTACTGTAACTATATTTATTAAATAATTAAATATTAATTATAAAATTAATTATATAAATTTTTTTAAAAATATAATATTTAACGGTTATAAAAGCTTATTTTTTATTAAAAGTTTT